>BMAO01026899.1:600000-862419 GCA_019973975.1 Trichonephila clavata | reverse complement strand
ACTCGAAATGCTGTAAATGCGAACATAATCTCAAATGATGTACGAGTAATATCTGTTTGTACTTTTAAATATCATTCATTGAATTATAGATGATTTAGTTAGAGCTATATTAATTCAAATTATATATTTACTTACAATTTATGAAGCAGTTATTACTACAGAATATACAAGGAGCTTAGAAAGAGTTGATTTAAAAAGCTCTTGAGTTACTTTTCACTCATTACTCTTCAAGAGCAAAAGGCTTCCCAAATCCGTGAAATAAACTAATCTAAATAAATAAATTGCAAAAGGAATTTGTAACGTACACGTTTTGTTAAATTCACACTCACTTACAACTCACAACGGTCCCTTTTCAATTTGAATAACAGATTACCTTATTCATAGCCTTTTGGGAGAAATAGCTCTATAACAAAGTATTTTGTTTCGCTTTAAACGAAGTCTACGCTATGCAGGAAGTCTAGTTGCTGGAAAACATTTCCACGTTGAAGAACAAAAACTGCTCCCATTCCCAAATTTTAAAATGGTCTAACACAACATTTTAAAGAACAATGTTTACTTAGTATGCGGATCAGCGAATCAGTGGAAACGAGTTTAATTAAGAAATTCTTATCGTAAACTCTCAGTTTTTAATCGTCTTGTGGCACCCTTTTCATTGTTGACACTTCTTTTGGAAAGGATCCGCGCTGATCCCTAGCCACATTCAGAGAGATTAAATTAAAATAAAGTAATTTCAGCTCATTAAGCTGGCAACGCACGTGAACGAAAGAAGAGGAATTCGGTAATGGCAGTTCGGTCTCAGCACGGCGACAGAATTCAGTTTTTGTGAGGTTTTAGTGGAATTAATTGTTTTCTTGTCTTTTTCTTTTCTGTGCGGTGTTCTTTTTCCTGTAGTTGTAAACACGTTAGAAATCGATATGGGCATACGACAGACTTAATTTTTTGGATGGTTGTCCTAGAATTTTAATTGAAATCTTAGATAAAATCGCAGCTATTTGATATTGTTCTTAAAAAAGTAACTGTTTCGAATATACCAAAGAAAAACAAATTAATATCACGTCCCAATACACAAATCAATAATGAGTCCACATTTGTATGAAAAAAAAATTAACATTTAGTATTGAGAGATTCACGATTAATCGCAAATATGTTTTTGAGTAAAACGTATAAGACGCATTTAATTTTAAAGCAAATGAAATACCCACAGTGAATACCAGTATAAATACATTACACAAAAGGCAGTTAATTTTGAAAAAAAGAATATATGTCTGAAGGAATACATTGAATAAGCAATCCGTAAATAAGAAATTTCTTCTAATTTTTATTTGCTTGAAAAATATTAAGGTGATTATAACTATGAGTGGTTTTGTTTATAACTATAAGTACATGCTTATAAGACATGATTTAAAATAATGAAAACTATAATTGTTTTGATTTGTTATAAAATTTTGTATGAAAATACTTTAGTGTACGCGTTTTGTTCAAAAAAAATTCCAGTTATTCGCCCTTTTTTTCTTAATTGTACATATATAAAACTTATTATTTTATTCCTTGTAGTTTGAAGTTCGTGATGATTTTAAAATATTTCTATTGAGGAATTAGGCATATAATAAGAAACTTAACACATAATTTTGGGGAATGGATTTTACTCATGCAAGAGAATCATAAATGGTAAAAATTTTTAAACTTAGCGGTGCCTTATTTTTCTGAAAGAATGCCTTTTATTTTAGAGATTTTAAATAAAAATCTAAGCAACTAAACTCATGAGTAAATTATTTTTATTATGCAATTATACGGAAAAATTTGTCTGTAAATTAAGTTTGGATACAATGAAACATTTTCTGAATTAAAATCATTTCAAGAAACACACAATGTAGAATTAGAGAGAGAGAAAAATACACTACAAGCTACACACATAAAATGCAACACACTGAAGGAAGCATGTAAACCATGTGAAATTTATATCATACGTTGGCGGCGATGTAATAGGCAAATCATCAGCATTATAGCACATGTGTACATCACGGGCGACCGTAGCGCCACCCTCAAGCGCTATAAAATGAAGGGACAGATTGGCGATTAAAAAAAAAAAAACGGCAGTTGTCCTTTCGTACCCTTTTATTTTGCGTAAGCTGTTTACCTTTGCCTCGAGGAAGACATCGAGCGTCTCTTGACTAAGTTTCTGAATTCGACCGAGGGAGAAGAGTAGCCTATATATATTGCGTATTATTCTTCAGAGAAATCGGTCAACGTGTTGGACGAAGCCAAGCAACTATCATGCTGATCGGTCATTGCTGAATGCAGTAGGATACGACAGACTAACGGGGCCGATCACAACCATCTCGTTGAACCACTGTCCGTGATGACAGGCGGATTAAGTGCATGGCAGTGATGGATCGTGCATCCACTTCACGAACACAGCAGATAGCACAGCAGATTCAGTTTCCGCTCGCACCATTCAACACCATTTATAGCAGAGTGAAATGCCCGCAAGGTGTCCATTGCTCCGATTAACCTTGATTGGAAACCACAGGCATTTGTGCCGCCAATGGTGCGAGGAACGGTGGACATGGACAACGAAATGGGATAATATTGTGTTTACTGATGAATCCCGCTTTTGCCTACAACATCACTATGGGCGGATTCGAGTTTGGAGACACCGTGGTGAGAGGTTGCTGAATTGTTGTGTTATGCATCGTCACACTGGTCCGGCACCAAGTATCATGGTTTGAAGGTGGTATTGGGTTTTTCACTGCCACACCCCTCTAGTACACATTACGGGTGCACTGAACAGCCAAATCTACATTTCTGAGGTGCTGTAGCCCGTGATCGTGCCATACATTTAACGATTGCCATCCACCATATTCTATGAGGATAATGCGTGATACCACGTGGCAATCAATGTTCAAGAAATCTTCTTTACCCATCAGGTTGAATTAATTCCTTGGCCTGCTTGTTCTCCCAATCTATCGCAAATTGAAAACGTGTGGTTCATGGTTGCACAACGACTGGTCCGTGATAACACCATCTGCTTCTACACTAGATTAACTTTTGGCAATATCTGGAAGCGATATGGACTGTTGTACACCAAGGATACATGGAAAACCTCTGATTCTATGCCGAAGCGAGTGGCAGCAGTTATCGCCAACAATAGAGGCTACATACACTGATTTTGTCATCATCCACACGTCTCAAGAGGCTGTAATTTTAATCGTTTTGTCTTTGTACAACATGTTATCTGCCAAATAAATTTCATTGTGATATCTTTAGTCCTTCTTAGTGTTACATTTTGTGTGGTCAGTAGTGTATTAAGAAAACACAAGAAAGCTGAAAAATAGTTCAAATTCAAAAGCAATTTGTATTTTAATAGTAAACAGTTCGTTACAAGAAATTTTTATGAGACCACTTCTTTTCGTAAATTAGGTTATTTTTATGTTTTGAGTTACCTGAAAGAAAAATTACTATAATAATATTTTGATACTTATATATAGAAGTATTTTAGTTAGAATCGTTTCTCTCCCTTTGTCATTAATACAGATAAACTTATGAATATTATTTCCCCAATATTGTATCGCTATTTATTCTATCGAGTCATCATTCTGCAACCATGTCTCGTGTAGTGGGAATGATGCATGTTGAATCTAAAGACTCAAAGTCCTTCCGTTCGTATGATGTGGAAGTCAGGAGAGTAGAATTTGCTCCCTTAGGTTTCGCTGTCGTCACTTGAATGTTACTCAGAACTAGAGGTTCGTCATCATTAGTTCTTATGGGGCTTTGAAATGCGATATTAATAAACAGATAGTCTTTATTATTTTCAGCAATAAATTCATGTTATTTATAAAGTTATTAATGGGGTCAACTGTTATAGTCAGTAAATAAAAGTATTACCTGACCTTTCTAAATAACATAGCCACTTCTTCTCTTTAACTATTTCATAGAAAGTCCTTTTCTTCAAAAAAAATTAAGTACTTTACGTGCTATAAAACGTATGATCAGTAATACAAATGATTTGTTTATTATTTCTCTTAAAATATTTATCAATATTTTTACTCACCTAAATATATTGACTCAAAAACATTTATATCGAATATTTACGTACATTTTTTAAATGTTATAGAGTCCACCAATTATTTTATCAAACAATCATGTATGCATCTTACTAGTCAGTCTATCAATATTTTTCTATCATTGCTGGCTTTTGCTATCTAATCCCAAAGAAAAGCTAAAAAAATTCAAAAAAAGGAATGAGTTCAAAAAGTAAATCCCTTGTACCTCAAAGCATTCTTGAGTTTGCTGAAAATCGAGTTTCGATTTTCCTATTCCAATATCTATTTTCTGACCATCTTGGGATCGAAAAAATTTATTATTTTTTACTCTTGCAATATTTACGTGCCTGTTACAGATATGACAAGCTATTTTCCTATTTCACTTAAGGGATACCAGAAGAATTTCTTCTTGTATTGAAAACTCGAGAAGACGTTCTTAAAATACTTGACACTTCGGAAGGAAGGATTTCAAAATATGGAATGTCCCTTCCGGGCAGTTCCAGAAATTAGGGTTCGGGAAGGCATTTAGAGGTTGTCCAAGAATATTACGTTTCAAAGAAACATGTAGTCGCAATTCTGTTTTTACACGAACTTTTTAACCGATTTTGATTTAACACGACCTGTAAAAAGAAATTAATTCTCTTTCTACACAACTTATTCTGGTTTCCAAATTCGAAGAAAAAGTTCTTGTATTTTTATAACTGTGACTTTTTGCAGAGGCAAAGAACGTGAGATTTCCATTTGTGTGTGAGAGTATTTATTCCCTGATTTTTTTTTTCAATATGGAATTTCGTCTGTTTTGTGAATATCTAGATACGAACTCATGATATTAAACCTGACGATTTATTGAAAATTCTAGCGCATGAAGCGCAACTATACTTTACACCTGCAATTTTTAATTTTTAGATATATTTGCCGTATAACGCCCACCCCCTTTTTTTGTAAAAAAACCTGTAATGTACCTATTCAATGCTCTTATGTTGTGAAGTCATTTATTCGAGGTATTATCCCAGGTTTTTTGAAAAAAATAGTATACTTCCAGAAATACAACACTTTAAGTTCATACGGAATGTCATTTCTTTTATATAAGCAGCATTTCACTATATGTAGAAGTCTAATTTTTTTCCTACGGTCTTCCTTTTTTTATCATTTTTAAAGTTCTAATTTTTACACGCAACGTATATAGCGCTCCCGTAAATTTCGATCTTATTTTTGTATTAAAAGTGCGAGTTATACGCCGTATTCCCCTCAGGGGGCTCACCTTCTTTAGGTGAGTACGGGTGTCACAATCCCGAGGTGCCCTAGTGATCTTTTCCTTTTTCCAAGGGGTTTACTGTCTTTGGTAAACACGGGCTTCACGAACCCAGGGTACCCTAGTGATCCTTCTCTATTTTCGACCCTCTTTCTTGTCATTCAATTCATTCTTTCTTTCCCTCCCCCGTCTAGACCACAGATATTAAAACAAATCTTTGGCGCAGTATAGCCGAAATCGGCTCTTGCGCCAATAAACCCCAAAATCACTCAATCACTCACTCACTCACTATACGCCGGATTTTACAGTAAATACCTGAATGAATAAGAAAACTAAGAACGATACGCGACGAAAAGATATTATATTGGCGCTCGAACTTCCAGACCATTTCAGTTCGAATTTCACCAATGGAGCACGAAGACGATAACCAAAACATTTCTAGTGGTAACAGTAATATTTCAGTCTTACTCAAATGCATGCTTTTTGGTGCGAGTGTGACAGTGAACAAAATATTCGTATGTGTAAATCATATTATTTTGTTTAACTTTTGTGTTAATAAATTAGTGACATTTTTTTTCTATTCAAATTATAATTTACTTTCTATGAAACGTGCACCATCTTTGTAAAATAAAATATGTAAGACCTCCTAACAAGAAAACTCAGAATTCTTAGCATAGTTTTTGCTGATTTCTTAGAATTGGAACCAATATTCTATTTATCCATAGGTTTAATATTTTTTTCACGAATTTTTTACACGTATTCTTCGGGAGCGCTTGTATCGTGGAAAAACAGAATTAGAGGAATTGTTAAATCAGCTATTTCCAAACACTTTCGGTCGTGCACCCGTGAAAGGAAAATAATTAGTTAAGTTTTATTCTCCGTTCAAGTTACACACAACACACATGTATGTGTTGTTATACATAACTTAACTCAGTGGCGAAACATCCCATGACGGCCAAGGCCTAATGTGCCCAACTCAGTATGCGCGACCCTGGGCTCTGAGATGCAAGAGCAGATGTTCCGATCAGGTGGTCAATCTTACGCGAAAACCGTGGTGTTAAGTTCCCAAACAAGCTTGGTACTCATTTATCGACCCAACGAAGGAATGAAAGACTGAGTCAACCTTGTCCAGCCCGGGGTTCGAGTCTCGGACATGTGGTGTGGATGCGCGTTGCACTAATCACTCAGCCAAAGGGCTTTGTAGTTATATATAATCACAGTATAAAATTTTCATTTATTTGAAATAATATAAATCCATTTTTAATTTAAAATACAAATTAACATAGTGAATTAGAATCCCATATGAATAAAGCGTAGAAATTTCTTATCGAACTTTTATATCTTCTCCTATCCCTTCAAAGCCTTAACTTCCCATGAGCTTTAAAGTCGTTGCTTTTATGATGTTGACCTACCTAGACGTGAGGGAAACCAGGCACAGAAACCAATGACAAAAACTCACACTTAACGTAATACAAGATCAAACATTCGCAAGTAACCATAAGCACAATTCATTTGTGTATTGCTTGTAAATCACTTTCGGTATTCCTTTTGAATATGCATATCCTATTTTGGAGATCATTATGTTGAGCATAGAGTAATTATTGTCTAACTTATAATGCAATGCAATGGATAATATGTAGCATTTTTATATAAGTAAAGAATGGAGACAAATTAAAACCCACAGGTTATTTTAAAAAATGTTTTGCAGTAACATATATTAAATGGCATATCCATTGGATTATACTGCTTAAGTTACTTTATTTCTAGCATTTTGCAGAAATTTATTCCAGGTATCATGATTTTACTGGCTTAATTGCATTAAGACAAATCAACTTGTTATTTTTGAAAGGAAAGTCCTGAGGAAGATCTTTAGGGCTGTGAATGATAACGGAATTTGGAGACACAGGTACAACTTTGAACTCAACAGACTCTTTAAGGAAGCTGACATCGTCAACTACATCAAAATATGCCGCTTGAGATTCGCGGGACGTGTCTGTCGAATGGATCCCTCATCTATGACATCAAGAATCTTTAATTATAAACCCATCTCGAACAGACCCAGAGGGAGACCCAAGCTGAGATGGGCTGATTGTGTGGAAGAAGATTTTAAAGTGCTGAAAGTGACCAATTGGAGAACTGTCGCCTCCCGGAGGACAAGATGGAGGGATGTTCTGAGGAAAGCCTTGGCCCACCCCGGGCTGTCGTGCTAAAGAAGAAGAAGAAGAAGAAGAGAATTGCATTAAGATGTGCTACAAACTAGAACTTTCAGGTTGTCTAAGAATATAACTTTTTGCAGTAATATATAATGCTAAGTGAAATATCCGTAGAATTGTGCTACTTACGTAATTTTATTGTTTTTAAGATTTTGAAGAGACTCATTTCAGAGATTAGATTTTTTTGAAAATACACAAGGCACACATAATTCTAAAATGCTTCTCTTTATTGCGTAAACACTTAATGTACTTTTCTGTGAAATAACTATCATTATAAGAAAATAACAATTTAAAAATTTCGAAATAATTATAAAATATTGAATAAATTTGATTGTTTTTTTTAAAAATACTTTATAATAAAATAGTAACTTTCACCTTTTCCCTTGATAATATCCCCCCCCCCTAAATATCTGATAGATTTAAAATAGCTTCCATACAAATATTTTTTTTTTCATTTAAGAATTACTTTAATTGTTTTAATTATTTACTAATTTTAATTTCTTAGTTCTTTTTTACAATCTTTTAATAAAACTTTACTTGTTGACTTATTTGCTAATTTTCATATCCGTCATTGCTTTTATATTTTGTTTTTTAAATAACTTTTTTTTTTACTTCATTATGTTTTTTAAAATAATATTGATCTCAATATTTTATTTACTTCCCGTAAAAATTATTGTTTTATTAGTTCTAAAAATTTAAAATAAACCAAATTTACTATATTATAAATACTAATTTAGTTATATTTAGAACGGATATGCAATTAAAATAGAAAATTTAGTTTAAGCCTATGCCATTCATAAATCAATCCTATACCTTCAGAAACTCCCAATCATTCGATTAATATAATTAATTAATTTTTAACAACTTCTTTAAATAACTTGATACATATTTTTATTCATCCTAAACAAGTAAAAGAAAAACTTTATAATTATGTAAAACTTGTATAATTCAATTTCAAGAATTATAATAATTTTAAACTCATCTCAAAGAAAACATATTTTGTTCAAAAAATCAAATGTTGAGATCCAATTCAAGAGAAAAATTATGCTTCAACAAAATAGAAAATGTAATAGTAAGCTCCTTTTTATAAAAACAACATAAATATATTGAAAAAAATACAACTTACAAAAATGTTTTTTGTTTATCATTGTGAAATAAATGTAGAGGAAATTTTGAAAATTATAGTGAACTTTCCTAATCGAGAGGAAAGTATAAATGCAAACTTGAATGCAAAAACTTACCATTCTTTTTTCAGTGTTGTATTTTTATTCAAGAAACTGGAGAGAAAGTGGAGACTGTTTGCGAATGATTAGAAAATAAATGATCTGCATTATTGTGTATCTTTTTGCTGTATCCATTTGTTCTTTGTCATTTGCTTTGTAAATCCAACGGCTTGGCATTCTTCCTTATGAGAGGAATAAAAAAATATCCTATGTAAATTATAAATTTTTTCATGAGATATATAATCATAAATTTAAAAAACGAAACAAAAGACTTTAGTAACTTGGTCATTAATTTTGAATTTTTATGTACAATTTATTGTAATGATTAATGTTTCTGAGTTTTGAAATATCGTGTGTCTTACTCTTAAAAATAACTATTATTCATAATTTATTAAGTTTGTATCAAATGATATTAGGTTATATCTATTGAACGAAACCCTGACATATACGTTAATTCTGTCTAGGCTTAAGTCCTCGCGTTAGCGTAGTGCGGAAGTATAGAGAGCGGAATGCCAGCACAGAATGCAGCATTCTCATCATTCAAGTGTAATTTAAAATATGAAACCCGTCGTTAATAGTCTTCGTTTTATTTCGAGTAAGGAATAAAGTGAATATTAATGTCGTGATATTCAATTATTCGAGGGCTTTTGGTGATGGATCCTGTTATTTTGAACCCTGGTCACGTGACGAGGATGACACTTGAGCTAGTACCTCCTCTCCTAACTATCCCACCACACCAACGAGAGGAAGCTTGAGCTCTCAACAAATTTAACGTTAACCCCTCCCCTACAAGGCGGGTCCAGTGGTACTAAGCTCAAACTCATGACACGGCAGCAACGAGTCCACTACCTTGACCACTAGACTACCACGGCCATTGTTTTGTTTCGAAATGCAGTTTAATAAAAAATCAGTTACTTTATATTATTTACATATATATATATATATATATATATATATATATATAGGATTTCAAAGTCAGCATTTTAGTGATTTTGCTGTGAAGATTCTGTTTTAACACTCTTCACACAGTTTATTTTTTCCACACCCTTCTTAAAAATCTTATAAAATGAAAAATTTCTACATTTTTAGCAACCAAACCAAATTTCTACAGTTTGACAACCAACCAATTTTCTACATTTGTGACAACCAACCAAGTTATAGACTATCAAATTTGAATGTAATCTTTCTTGGCGTCTTCCTTACAAGCTGGTATAAAGGATGCGTTTAAGTGCAATTTAGATTTTTATCACAACATATAAAAGCTTTCCATCGGTTTCAAGAGTGTTGGATCTCCTGGAATAAGCTCTGTGAGCAGAAGTTTTAAAATCTTTTTGGAAGAATCCTTTTACTGGGTAATTCTTTTAATATTTTTCTGCTTAAACATTTTGGGAGAATTTTTTGCTTAATAGTAGTCGGTTGTTCTTTCATATTTCTATGAGATTTTTTATACTTTGGATTTTTTATACTTTGGATTTTTGGATTTTTTATACTTTGGATTTTTTATACTTATAATTTTTATACTTAGAATTTTATACTTTAAATTTCTATTTATTTTATTTTGGTCTTTCCTACCGAGTTGCAAAGGGGGAAGGTTGGCACCTTCAAACTAGTTTAACCCCACTTATTCGGTCCTAAGTCCGAAATTGCATTTTGACTAGCTAGGTTCTTATTTGTATTTCATTAGATTTGATCTTAATTTTTTTTATTTCCTGTTATGTTCTATATTTTATATAAATTTCTTCCATATATATATAAACATACTTTATTTCGTTACGACACTCTTCTCTTCAAAAATAAATGCACGTTTTTAATAAACTTAAGTTTCTATTTTCCCTTTAAAACCTAATATTACGTCTCTTTTTTTTAAATATTTTTAATACATAACAACGTATATTATATATATATTCATTTCTTTCATAGAATTTTATATTATTTCTATTCCCCAAAATTTTCTTTTCATTATTAAGTTCCCTTTTAAATTTTTTGAACTTTTATTATTTACAGAAAAAAATAAAGCGAAAATTTGATGAAATATCAATGTTAATTTTTATTTTCTTAAATTTAGTTTTTCTAAGAACCCATTTTATCTAAATTTTACAGTAACAGTTTCCGAAATAAGATTTTTTCTAAACATTAATTAGAAACTTTTCCCATCAATTTAAGAGTTTTTCTAATTGTAGAAAGGGATCGAAAGTATAAGGTACTGAATAAAATCGAAGACTCTAAATTAAAGGCAAGTCAATATTGTTTTGAAAAAAGCTGATTGAATTCAGCATTTTTGATAACATTTATTTTATTTTTAAATTTGGAGAAATTTTAAAAACATTAATAAGGAAGAAAGCGTGGGTGGTAGTCAGTACATGCAGTTACAAATTCAATTTTGATATTTTTTAAGTTTGATACTTTTGCCGAATTTTGATAGAATTTTATTATCCTTATTTTCTATTTTTATTTCATAAAAAAATTCTCACAAAGACCCGCAGTGTCGAGGAATCATGCTCATAGAATCTGTCGAGCATCTAAGTATTAAATTGACGTGGTGGGAAAGTTTGCCGAATTTGGTGTCTACTGAGATGTCGTCCTTGACTGCAGTTCAAAATTTAAGAGGTCCGCCTCAAATTGCTCTTGTAGTATTTTGAAGTATGACGTTAATAAACAATCAATCAATCAATCTCGGGTAAAATAGCATTTTAGCCCTTTTTAATGGAAGCATTTCCCTTAATTTAAAATTGGGGATTTTTCTATTCATCTGCATTTTTTTTTTGTATAGATAATGTCAAAGTGGAATGTATGCCGAACCCAATTACGTAAACGGGAGCATTGTGGGAAAAAAAAGCAACCGTCAAATCAATTGGTCCCAATAATGAAACATTCTAGAGCTGAATTCTTATTACTAATTTCTTTTTGTATCGGGTAATAATAAACTATTGTATTTTCTCATCTGTTTTATGTTATTCATTACGTATAATTATGTGCAATTATATATAAAGAATATTTGATCAAATGAAAACAAATACCTGTTTGAACTACACATTATTAGGAAAAAAACTACACGTTGTGCTTTGTATTTTTCTCATGACTTTTACTTATTTTACATGTAGACAAACTAAAATAAACAATTATCTGCTAATATTTTTTCTTAACTCTCTTATGGATTTTTAAGCGTGAACTAGAATGTTTATAATCTGTATGTTAACTGGAAGTAACATTTGAGTATATTTTGAAAAAAATATAATTTAGTTTTTATTAAACTAGGAATCTGATATATAGGAAGTTAAATAATTGTTGAATAAAAATGATTGAGGATATTGAAACTGAAATAGATCTGAAAGAGAAAACTTTAGTACTTTTATCTTAGTATTCCTGAGAAAGTACTAGCGCATTGCGTGCTTATCAAGAATTCCTTGATCCTTGTTTGGTTAAATTGCAATTAAAGTTTTCTAATTTCTTAGCACCAGAAAGATTTTGTTTAACATCTAACAGTAAGATATTGCGTTTTGCTCAATTAATTTTAATCTCTCATTTAAAATATTCTCAAGAGCATATCTGATAAAGCAAAGGATGTATATTTTCTTCTCTTGATATCAATCTCAATTAATCCAGTAAAAAGAAAATTCCCATTAGTTCAAAAACTAACTTTTAAGTTGAATGATCAGTAATACTCTAATTTTAGTTAAACTTTTACCTTCCATTAAGGTAATATTTACTAAATGAGATACTTTTTCAAATGATATTTACAACAAACGTTTATATAAGTAATCGTAATTAAGTTGACGTAAACTAACATCCGGGCTATTGATGAAACTAATAGCAAAATCTGGTACAATTTTTTAGAATACTTTTTTTCTAGTCTTAAAGAAAAATAATTTTTTTCCTTCTCTTTGAGAACCATTAGGAAAACCTACTCCATACTTCCGGATAAGAAAGGCTGTACTGTTTTTATTCCATTGGCTATCCGTCATTGTCATAGAGTATGAAGACATAAATTCGCCCAACGTTTTATAGCACCTGCTTTTGTTCTCAGAAAATACGGGGAGCAGCGTAAAGAATGATGGAGGCATTGCAGTTTTTTTTATTTATTTTACAATGTACGTATTCTGCGCAATGGTTAGACGTCTTCAATGGGAACATAATTAATTATGATGCTCTTCTTGTTTATTCGAATAGTTGGGGTTTGGATACACACATTATACCTTAAACTTTCTTCTAGTTCGTACAGAAATGTTTGGGTAAACATATGTTATATTAAAACTCTGAGTTTGTTTTTTCTTCAGTTGAGATCATGGATTTAAATTATTGAATTGCATACTACACTAACAAAAACAACGGGATTACAATGAAATAAATAACAAGATTCCCAAACAAACGGAAAAACAAAGATTTGATTTCTTTTTTATGATTTTTGAGAAAAAATAAATCTCGAAAATTGAGGTATAATTACTTTTTTACACATGGAACCATTTTTCCCTTAAACTTCTAATCTATTTTATTGAAAGTAATTTATTTTGTATTATAGTTGTAATGTAACCTTGTTATTCATCAAATAAATTCTTAATTTATTATACAAGTCAGCAGTGGCGCGTAACGTACAACCCCACAACCCCCAAATCACAGGGGTGTAGGCAAGATTTTAATAGGCCCAAAGCCATTATGCCATGGTTTTGCCAACTTCGTAAGATCCGGTTCGGATCCCCAAACTTGACTTTGCAGAAGGCCCTAATATTTTCTGGTTCACCACTGCCAGTCTGGGTATGATAGAAACAATCCTGAGTGGTGATTATGCAAATGTTCAGAAAAATCGGTTGATAATTGTGTGGAGTATAAATAAACACATTTTTACGTAATAATTGTAATAAATAAATAACTTTTTACCCGGAATTCCTTCCGCCGAGGTTTTATTTTGTTCCTGGATGCATGTACTTATCTTTTAGTCCTTATATATCCTTATATTTTTTGTGAAATATTTTTATTAAAATTCTCCACTAACGATTCTCACTCATCGATTGTTGAGAAGAAAACATCTGTTAATTAAAAACAACCTTTAGTTAATATGAATGTTAAAATATGTATATACCATTTATCATTTTTTAAAAATATTTTATCTCATAGTTATTCCTACTGTTAAAATATTAATTTTTCCTCTTTAATATTTTTTGGTAAAAGCTTTCTTACCTTTTTTTTTTTGAAAAATAAATGAATAAAAGCCGTGATTTCAGGTCAACAAATTTTGAAAGTAGTAATCAGATTTATTTATGTATTTATGACGCACTTGGAGAAAAGTTAATACATTTTAATTAAATTAATAAATTTGAAATTTAAATATTAATTTAAATAATACGCATAATATAAACGTATAAACGCCATTTGCACGTTAAGTATTCTATGAATTAATCAGACTCAAAATTAAAATTTCAGAGGAGTTCACCAACGAAATTCAAAAATCTATTCACAGGTAAAAATCTATTAATAATTTTTTTAAATAATTTCTCGTTGTGTATGAAGCTTAACCTGAGTTCGTATTAGCGTGAGGAGCAGCCAAAAGAACAGACATTTTAAAGGCATAACTTTTACTTAAGTAGATCCGAAATCTTTTATGGCTGCAACTGGTTAAGGAGAAAGAGTTAGAGTCTCGTACTTATTAATAATAACAAACTTTACTTATCGTGAGTAAATAAATCCAGACAGCATTTTTTATAACTCTGGACACAGATAATAAGACTAAGAGTCTTATGCCAAGATATGTAGATTTTTTACGATGTATCTTCCACAGGTTTAATTCAACTAGCACCACTTGGGATTCACAGCTAACTTCCTCTAAGAATTCGTTTTACTTAACTTTAAATAATAGAATTCATTTTCATGCGTCACGGTTTCTTCACAGAAAGGGGTTCTCTAATCAAAAGATTTATTAAAGAAATTTTCCCTTGAGAATTTATTAGAATATGTAAAAAGAACCCGTTACACGCGGGGAAGTCTTAAAACATCTTAAAGCCGTTAGCCCCTAGACAAAAGTAGGATCTGGTCCCCTACACATATAAAGGCCCCAGCTATGACGCATAAAAGTAGAAAGTACATAGCATACGTTGTAAAATACTCGTACAAACAACCAGAAACAAATAAATGTGTATGGCTTACAACCACACAAACCAGGTCAACCGACTGCCACCTTTTGACTGAATAAGTAATAATGATATAGAATGGTAGACCTGGGCTTATACAATGACGACAGTCATCATGTATAGCCCGTTGACATATCGTCCAAAGTTTCCAGGTTTTCGGATAATACAACCGGAAATAACATTTGGCCATTAAAATTATTCAAATCATGATCTTATAATGGCGGCTAGAACGCGAGAGGAGGCCTTCTTTGTGGCCCAGCCCCTGGGCCCATGTCTTATACAAGACGTCTCTGATTATACGTTATACTTAATATTGAAATATTCAGCTTTTTTCCTCAATGCGTTTTAATGATAATGTTGCACCTTTTCGTAAATATAAATTAAAGTCAAGGTTTTACATCAATAAATTTCACAAATTATTTAAAGAATTGTGATTTGTTTTACTACATACTTGTAGCATCATACATCTATTAACTTTTTAATTGTAATATTTAATTTTAAAGCTATTCGTTATGTATTATATGAACGAAATAAGCTATTTATTATTGTTAAGGTTTTAAAGATGGGAGGAAAATAAATAAAAATAATTGGGAATTGGTTTTCTTGTCATGATGTTAATTTTGTTTCACAATACTTCCGGACTCTTATTCTGAAATGCCATCACTCTTCTTAGATTCTTTCCGGATTTCTGATTGAAATACAGTTTAAATTATGCGTAACCTATTTTGGAATTTGGATAAATATAAATGTTTTAATTTGCAATTCTAATTTAAAAACAGTATATTTACAAAATAATCAAAATATAAATATATATATATATTACCGAATAAATTGCATTTGTTGTTACTTATGCCATTTGATCGACAGTAACATCAGATCAAATTCATCGTGGTAAGATGCTAGATTTGTACGCCTGTCGTTAATTGAAGTTACATTTAAATAATAATTATTATTATTTAAAAGAAAAATAATTTAAAAAAAGGCTTTAGATAACCTAGTGGTTAGAGCATCGGACTCCAGACCCGAAGTGGGTTCGATGCCCGATGCCACCAAATACCCTCCGAGTGCACCCGTGAGTTCGTGCTCGATATACCAGTGGGTCCGAAAGTCTTGTGGGCCGTTGCAGCAGAAACCACGGGTGCAGGGGGTGGAGAATATTCCCTCCCCTTCAGTTCCATGCCTAAATTGTGGAGGTAGAGATAGGTGGTGTCACCATCTATCGTGTAAGAACTGATCCAAATCCTACTGTCACCTGCAGGGCACTCAAAGCTAAAACTAACGACAGGCGTACGCCTAAATCTTTGTTATGAGGAATTTCGTGGGCCTCGATCTGCCGCTGTCAAACAGGTGGCATTAGAAACAACAAAAACACACAACACAAAATTTAAATAATACAAAAGAATTTTTTTTAAGATCAAGCGTAATTGGAATTTGAAATTTCAATCGTTCTACAATTTTAAGTTTTACGGTGTAATTTAATCTAATTTAGAAATTATGGTTAACTCTAACTTTAGTGAAATGTTTTATTTTATATGTATTTGCATCATATTCCTTTCTAAATAGAACTTACATAAAGTAATAATAGAAGAAATATATTTTCTGATTAAAATTTATTCTACAAGAAAAATAACGTAAATTCCTAAAACTATATTTTGACATTTTATAAAAATTAAACATTTTTTTTCTCGCTTGAGTTTAATTTTTGAAACTTATTGCTTAAACTTAAGTATATTGGATCTATTCCACGCTAATAGGTAGCTCGACTAGTATTCATAATATTTTAGCCAGTTTTACATCCACATTATATTTAAAAAATTTTATGCACTGATGAACCTAACATTTAAGAGAACCCATCTTTCTTTAGTTTTTCAGTTATTCTAATCTCAAAAGAATACTTTTTGTGTAGTAAGCTACAATAAAACATTTCGCATGACAGATGAACATAAAAGAAAACTATGTTGCTGATGAAACAAGAAAAATGACTACAATGCTACGAAATATACTTTCGATTTCAGAAAACAATTTATTCTTGC
This sequence comes from Trichonephila clavata, assembly GCA_019973975.1. Classification (NCBI taxonomy): domain Eukaryota; kingdom Metazoa; phylum Arthropoda; class Arachnida; order Araneae; family Nephilidae; genus Trichonephila; species Trichonephila clavata. The sequence continues at coordinate 845,536 of BMAO01026899.1, read as the reverse complement.
TCTATATATTGATTAACCATTTTCCTATATTACTGTTTCTTCCATACCACTTATCAAAAGGTGAGCTCTTTTTTACGTTAGAAATCTATTTATTTAAATCTATTATCAGATACTTTTAAGTGGGTTGTGTTAGATTCATATAATATTTATTCCAGGCTAGTATAATGATAACAAAGTTCTTATATATTACTTATTGGGGGCAGTAATAATTCAAAAATCATATTTACTAAATTTTTTAACTGTTGATGCACCAGTCAAATAGCAATTTTATGTCCTAAATCCATTTAAGATACAAAAGTAGATGGTAACTACTTATCCTGATCGTGAACTAGTGGCCAGGGTTATTTCTGTTGAGTCTTAACTCACTGACGCTACAGTGCAGGAAGGCAAAGGTGTACTGTGTGACCATCTCAGTATACGTAACCTTGGGCTCTGAGGTGTATAAGCAGATGTTCTGGTCAGGTGGTCAGTCTGGCTCGAACCCCCCTGTATTAAGCTTAGTACTCATTCACACATTGAAGGGGAAAAAAGGCTGAGTCGACCTTGCCCAGTCCGAGGTTTGAGCCTCGGACCTGTAAAGTGGAAAGGCGATGCACTACCTCTCAGCCACTGGTGCTTGGTTCGAGTCTTGATGCCAATAAAAACTTTCCTTGTTAAAGGGGTCAAGAACATTAAACTTGCTGAGGTTCATAGTCAATGGTGGGCTGTGGAAGTTTGGGGTGTCAACTAGGGTGTCACCCTCGTCACTTGACAGATGTTTGAAATTACAAGCCCCGACACCAACAGCCCTCGTGTACCTTCAAAAGATATATTTATAAACAATCAAACGATTTAAGACTCATCTTAGAAATAATGAGGGATTTCTGTGATTTATATTTGGTTGAACTTTACTCGCATGGTGAAATGTATAGAAAATTGAAGAATGATTTACTTTATCAAGCATTATTCTCATCATGAGATCTGGGTTCAAAATTAAGAAGTCTGTAGCCAAAAGCCCTAGTTTAGTTCTTCAACAATACAAAATCAAAAACAAATTTTGCACATTGTATTAATTTTTTAACTTGTGATAACGGTCATGTTAGATAATTATATATATTATTTTTCATTGTGTAATTCATGAAATGAATATTTTCATATACCTTTTAAAATGCGGTAAGTTCTTTCTCGTACATTCTTTGAGTAATACATGACTTCTAAATATTTTGGTTTTTCTCTAATGATCTAAACAAGATATAATAAGACAATAACTTTATAAAATATCTTTTTCACCCAAGAGAAACCGATTTCCCCCACAAAATTATAGAGTTTCAGAAAACACCGTCCCCTAGCATTCGCAATAGAACCATGTTGAATTGCATTTATCTTTAAAATGTTTTAATAAAAAAATTCTCTCTTCTAAAAGAGATAAGTTTTATAACATATGCTGGTTTAACGACGAGTTTTCAATTGCAGTATTTTATAAGATATTTCAGCTGCTGATATTTGATGATATATTTCAACTCACGGTACTTACGCTATATTCAGTCTATTATTTTCATTAAATCAACAGGCATCTCCCAATCAAAAACATCCCAAAACTTTGCCATCATTACCACATTTTCACGAAACGAAAACAAGTTGCTGCGCAGTCTCTTTGCATAACAAACCGTTGATAAATAAATGAGAGAAAATTTAGAAAAATTAAGAACTGTATTTTAAAAAAAGGTACGTTTGAAACAAACTAAATATTAAACAACTTCACCATTCAGGGGGTCTAAAAGTCGTAACTGCATTCAAAATCGCGACATATTAGCCGTTCTCATTATGTAAATGACGAAACATAAATTCCCATAAGTACTAATCTAAATGTTGTCATGCAGTTCCATTGTTTTTTGTTTCGCCATTTTGATAAACCCACAGCTTTCGGGTATTTACGTATTAAACTCTATATTTTAGAAATACTCCAATGCTTCCCCTTCCGTAGAAAATATATCCCAGATTTGCATCATTTTTCACAAAATAAGAGGTCTATTACAAATTATGAACAATGTCTATTTCTAATGGACTGTGGATTGGTGTTTTACCATTGCAGACCTAGTACATTCCCGGAAGCTGGTATCTCTTTTTAGTGCGGCACCTTATAGGCGGATACCAATTGCCAGTTGGTAATTCTGATGCCCAGTTTCCTCTCTAAAGGGAGGCACCTGAGCTCTGACGATGCTTACTTTTACTAGGATTTAATATTGCCGAGAGCACCCAAGCCAGACAGACATTCCAGGAATCTGTTGCATGCCGTATAATCATACGAAAGGGCCACTGTCGATTTTTTTGCATCATGAAAATCCACCGACTTGGGCTGGGGTCGAACCCGTAACCTTCAGTGCAGAAAGCCAGGGATAAGCCACCCCAACCACGCCACCCAACCGGCATTCTGAACAATGGTATATATATGTATGTAATAACTTAAATTGATATCTACTCAATCCCTATAGAATATCCCTCATTTGTAACATCTAATTCATAAATCCTAATATCCTATTTCAAAACGTGTCTCTTTCTGAAGCATTAAAAACATGTTAGTTTATTAGTGATTCTTTAGACCTTGAAATTTGATAGATTTATTAGCGATTCCAAGAAATATAGGGTTCTTAATGGTTTCATGCGCTTTTAGTAATAGGGATTAATATTCCCTAAACAATGATGTCATTTCTATAAATAACTAGTTATTCCCTTCACCTAGGCACGTGACTGTATATTTTACAATGTGTTTTTCCCGGTTCTTCCCTATATATAAATACAGGTAATTCGAATAATCCTTCTCTAGTATTTTCGGCTTTGTATGAGAAGAATACTCGAATAAATGAAGTGATCACGTTCAAGTTTTATAATTTTTCTGCTACGACTTCTTTATCACCTCTAATTAAAATGAAAACTTTTCGCTTGTAAATACATTGCATATATGTGGGAATTTCCATATAAACCGCACGTTAGAGGACGCTGGTGACGCGAGCCACCAGCCAGCGAACTAACTAGAGAGATGAGCGAGCGAGCGGTCTCGACGAGGAGGTCGGAGAGCCAACACTGCTGAAAAGGAAAGCAACCGGGATCCAACTGGCCTTGTAGGGACCAAATGGCCCGATGCTGGAAGCATAGTCACGTGAAGGTGACACATCCCTCACCTGAATTCCATACGCCATTGTGAACTATACAAGAACGTTGTCACCATTGTGACCTGTGGTATGATAAGTGTGAAGAGACTGAGAAACTATTGTTGAGAGCAAGAAGATTGTTTAAACGTTTTTAATCATATATATGTGTAGTAGTGTGTAGTCCTGTAACAAGTGTCCACATTAAACGTTAGTATTAGTCAAAAGCAGTGTCGTCAATAAATACCTCTAGAACTCCGTGTCATAACACCACATACATATATATATACACTGGTGTGCAAAAATTAAGGACGAGACAGTTTTTTCAATATAACTTTGTACAAAAGCATTCCAAGTCAACACATTTAATACCGTAAGATCCCCAATACGTAAGGACATGAGTAATGTAAGCAACACTTACTAAAAGAGAAATCAGAGGGATAAAAAGAAGCTTTATTGAAAAAGTAGCATGGAGCGCAATGCGACTGAAGGTCGAAACATCCCTGTGATGGGTGTCCAGCAAGAAATATCCGGTTTTTAGTAAGGGATATGATCTCCCCTGACTGCTAGGCAGGTTTCACAGCGTCTGCCCATGCTGAGAATGAGGGTGTCAATGAGTTGTTGAGGCATTGCTGCCCATTCGTCTTGCAGCGCCAATCGAAGCTCCGGAATCGTTACTGGTGGTAAGGTACGAGCTTCCAAGCTTCTGCCTAGAAATTCCATACATGCTCGATGGGATTGAGATCCGGAGATCGTGCCGGCCAATCCATACGTTCAATATCCTCTCTCTCTGAGAGCTGTTCGGCAGCTACTGTGCGATGACATGGTGCATTATCGTCCATGAAAAGGAACTGCGGACCCATAGCGCCTCTAAAAAGACGCACATATGGAAGAAGAATCTCGTTACAATAACGGGTCCCGTTGACTGAACCTGCGTCGAAGATGTGAAGGTCTGTACGACTACCAAGCATAATGCCTCCCCAAACGAGAACACCGCCACCTCCATACCTGTCCCTTTCAATGATGTTCGAGGGATGATTGCGGCTTCCCCGCTCTCTCCAGATGAGTATGCGATGAGAATCGCTACTCAGACTGAATCTGCTCTCATCTGTAAAGAGTACTCGTCCCCATTCATTGTCTCTCCAATTCCGGTGTTCCCGGCACCACAGAGAACGCCTTCTCCGATGGGCAGGCGTTAGAGGTACACACCGTACAGGGCGTCGTGCAAACAGACCACCACCGTGCAGTCTTCTGGCCACGGTAAAACGCGATATCGGTCGTCCAGCCACCTGTGTCGTGTGTCTAGCGATTTCTCCCGCTGTCTGCCGCTTGTTTCTTCTGGCCTGTAAGGCAATATGCCGGTCATCTGCGGGTGTAGTTCCTCGTGGATGACCACTACTGAACCCCCGGATAGCTGTTCCTGTAGTTTGAAATTGTCTCCAAAGTCGTGAAACGATGCTGTGAGCAATTCCGAACTCTGCAGCCACACTTGTCACACTGCGACCTTCCTCCAACTTCCCAATGATTCGACCTCGGGTAAAAGCATCCAGATTTCGTCTAACAGATTGATTTTTCGCCATTTCTCGCTGAGGCAGCAACTCGGTGTGATTTTAACTGCTATACGGTGTGCAATCTCTTTGCCAGAAATACTAATCTTACACCGACAACATGCTTTACTACTCAGACACTCCCCCATTACGTCTACCTGCATATGTGCGCACGTGCTACCGTATATCACCTCACTTAATCTCCTGATTGGTCTTTCTGTCCGCTCTGCCTCTTCGTTCAGCTGATATGCTAATTTTTCGACTTCGTCCTTAATTTTTGCACACTAGTGTATATTGTACGATCAAGTTTATTTTGTTTTGATTATGCATGGAAATGGTGTTTCCACTACTGGGTGCATATCATGGTATTTGACAAAATGTTTCTTTTTAACGAAATATTTGAAGGTATAATACGTAAGTATCCAATTCAAAATAAACATATCAATTCCATTTGTTACCAGCGGATAAAATAAAGTGTTCATATTTCAATAATTTTATTTAGTTCTGAGAACTATTTGTAATCTTCATTTTGCAACAACAGTCATAGAATATGGCTCACAAATATTAATGAGATCACGGTCTTGGATTAATGGTTTCAAATTTAGAAGTTGATGTGGTTCGAACTGAGCCATGATTGAGTTACGATTCTAAGATTAATGACTGCTACGTAGAAAAATGAAGACCATTGTGAGTCAAATTAAGTCTGAAAGTACTTTAATGGTGTTAAGTTTTATCAAGAATGTGCCAACTCAAATGGCACTCTTTTAAATTGGCAGTGGTTGAAAATGATGTGGTGTATCATCAATAACCTGCCTGTATTTTCTAACATAACATTAACATAAACCATTTTAAGAACTTATCCAAACTATTATACTCTGATGCTGACTTAAATTTAGGAATTCCATTGCTTAACATTTATTTTATTTTTAAATTTTCGAGCATTAAAAGTCGGTTAAATGACGGTTAAGACATACATGTTGATAAAGGAATCTAAATTATTCCTGACTGAAGCTTCTAATTAGCCTATCCAATATAAAATTAAATTTGCGTTTGAGCTCAACAAATTTATTCCTTTCAATATTTACTGACATTTCTTTAATGGTCAATATTCATATCTATTTTTAAATACTACATATACATATACATTTACATAAAATGTGTATGTGTTGAATAAAATATTGCATGTGGGCATATAAATCTTATTATAAGAGATGCATTCCTTTCGACTACGAATCAGTTTAGGAATGCTTACTTCTCTACCAAATGCAGGGAAATTGTTAGTAGGAATTCGGAAATATATGATTTTTTAAAATTACTATAAAGTTTTAAAATGTTTTATTTATCCATACAAGACTTCTTTCGTTCCCTGCTATAAAAAACAAACTCGGTGTTGGAAATATGTTCTTATCACATTATGTACGTGAGAAAAATGCACCAAAATTATTACAAACTTGAGTCCTAACTTTCTTAAGAATACGTTGTAAGGGAGGTTAATGCACTTTGAATGAAACAAAGTATATAATCTGTACGTTATAATGTAGAATTTGTAAGGTAATTTCTCAGGCGTCATTCTCGTTGTGTTTTAAAAGTACGAGGATAATAATTAGCTCTTACTCACAAAACAACTTTAATTTAAGTCAACTTGCAACATATTAAGGGCCACGGTAGTCTAATTGTCAAGGACGTAAGCTCGTGGTCCTTTCGCCATGAGTTCGCACCTTAGTGCCACTTAGGATCCACGGTGTAGAGGGGTTGATGTACGTTAAATCTATCATGGCTCAATGTCCTCCCGTCGACGTGGTGCAGTAATTTGGAGAAAAGGGTGCCAACTCAGGAGTGTTCCTCATCAACTGACGGAAACTCAAAATGACGAAGTCCGTCACCAATAGCCCTCTCATTGCTTTTCACTTCTATATTAAGAAAAATTACACTTAAAGCTCCCTCCGTAATAATGTTTTTCTCCTCCTATAAAATATTATTTATTTATCTAAATATTCAGAGAATATTATAATATAATGAATGTATATTGATTGTTATATTTATTGGAATGAATAACTACTGAATTTTCCTTCAGCTCAATTATCAAGAATCTAATCCAAAACGAAGCCTACCACAAAAGATACTCCAAAGAATTAAGCGAGCTACTTGAATCAAATCCAAGGGAAGAACAATGTTTCTCCAGCACCCAGAGCGCTCTTAAACTCAGGCAAAAACGACCCTCGAAAAAATAAGGGAACTCTCCATTTTATTCTTCTAATCAAGAGAAAAGTGAGGCATATTTGGCACCCTCACGCAAACTGAAGAGGGGGAAGCCCCCTTTTCCCAAATCCAGTTTTCCCTACTTCGCGTGCTAAAACTCATTAGCCAGAGAAGTGATGGTAGAAATCATTTTAACTTTAATGCAATCCAGTCTCACCTGAAAATTTCCTTCCACTACTAGGTTCGCGCACTTTCGAGGAGAAGCGATCTAAGTCCGGCCACTCTGAGAAAAAGCGAGAAGTTATTTTTCCTTTTTCTTTTCTTTTTCCTTTAAGCTTATTCTGCGAATGCAATTTTCAGGCAGGTAATCTTATCGGGCATAACTCCGGGAAGAATAAGGCTTTATTGTCCTTTAGTGTCATTACATGTAAGCACTGTAATCCTCAGACATGTAGTACCACTGAATAAATCATTCCCATGCGTCTGAGTGGAGGTTTTCTTGCTGAAAACTTTTATGGGGAGTTTTGTGTGTTTTTATGCTACTTCTTTTTCTCTCTAAAAGGAAAATTTCAAATTCTGTTGGATGATTAGAAGTAATAAAAGGTATAGGTATACTCTGGGAGTAAAATTTTAAATTTAATTTAGTATTTTAAGACTAAAATAGTTTAACCCTTATTTCTATTTGATTGATTTTTTATTGACGGCGTCGCACTTTTTCCAGCTGCATGAAGGCTATTGATATCGTACCTCTTAAATCTGATCATAGGTTAAGTGGAAAAAATTACATCTGTCATTCATTTTACTCTCCAAAACATGCAACATACCGATGTGAGGATATTTTGGTGGCAGTGGTAAAGGTAACGGACACATGGCTGTGTGTGGCATGTTATCAGTTCGAGTCTTGTACCGCTGAAGACCCGCCGTGCAGAAGATGCTCATACACGTTAAATATGTCGAGGTCCAAACATCCTCCTATTGGTGTTGTATTCAACTTAGGAGTCTCAGGATAGGCAGCTCAGGTTTTGTCCTAGTTACTTGAACATGGTTTAAACTTATAAGGTCCGTAGCCAAAAGCCTTCGTGAAGCTAAATAGTGCGACGTTGATATCCACTCATTTACTCTGAGGATTTTTTGAGTCTCGAGAGATTACAAATGCATCATTTAGCGTCATGGGTCTTCAATGGCCAGGAAGGGACCTTTAACAGACAACTCTAACACACACGAACTGACAACACCGTCCATGACTTCATGTGTAGGACCTTTTTGCTAATGCAGTCGTGGTCACGATAGCCTAGTGGTTATGGTTAACAGCTAGCTCATGGCCAGCGTGTAATGAGTTCGAACACTAATGATATAGATGACCCATCGTGTAGAAGGGCTGATATACGTTTATTGTAGCTCGAAATCCTCCTGTTGGCTTGGTGTTGCAGTTTGCAGAATGGATGGTAGTTTAGGTGTCGACCTTGTCACTCTACCGAGGCTAAAATTGAGAGGTTTGTTGGCAACAGGTGTTGCTTTGTAGAGCGACATTAATAAACTCTCCCTTACTTGAGCCTGGACAGATTAAATATACATTACTTTACATTGTGAGTCTTCAGTGGCCAGGAAGTAATCTTCAATAGGACTCTAGCCTACAACTCAACTCGACAACACCAGTTCGTGCCCATGACTACTCAGCTACAGTGGCTACATACCTGTATGTTTAATGCCATGACTACTTAGCTACCGTGGCTACATACTTGTATGTCTAATGCCCTGACTACTCAGCTACCGTGGCTACATACTTGTATGTCTAATGCCATTACTAATAGGTCAAGTTATATAAAATGTCTAAATAAAAATCTATAGCAATATAAAATTAAATAAAAGTACTGTAACAGTTATTATTCTAATGTTTGTTAAAATTCAACTATCAAAACACACATTAATTAAGCATTTTAAGGATAAATTTAACATTTAATTATGGCACTTTTTTATTCTTCGGTAAATTTCACATTTTTCTTTATTTCTATAAGTCCATTTAAAAATATTTCTTTTTGCTTATTTAATTATACCTGTATGTAAGTAGATGTTATAGTACAGCAATAATAGTTTTATTTACTTATCTTTCAAAACAAGTTGAAAATTCAAACAATTATATTTTTAATAAATAAAGGTACTTTTTCAAAGGACAAATAATGTTGTTTATATATTGAAATCCTGTTATTTAGAGAATTCTTTACATTGAACAAATTATATTTATTTGAAAAATGAGTTTTAAAACAGAGTGTTTCAACGCTTCCACCGTTTGAATTGAATAAAAGCAAAATTAAGCAAAAATTTTCAGTTTGTGCAAAAGTTTTAAATTAATTTAAAAATAAGTTGATTTCCCTCCCCCCCCCTGAGAATTAGTTCATGTTTAATTTGTATTTAAAAATTTCCTTATATTTTTAAAATTTAATTTTTCTACTAAATATAAATTTAACATTTTTAAACAAAGGAAGTTCCATTATATGTGTTACATTGTTTTTCATAAATAGTATAATTATGTGAACTAAAGCAGATTAATAACAACTATGCATATAAATATATTACTTTGTATTTTGTTAGTGTTTCTATTTTAATGCATCATTTTTCACCATCCCTTAAAATTCGTAAGAGAATAATTGTGGCTTTAAGCCATCATTAATTTATGATGGTTTCGAAGCATAAAATAATTATGTTAAAATTAATCATATAATTTTTCGAATTAAATAAGGAATTTCATTTCCTGTTAAGAAAAAAATAAAGGGATAACAAGTGGAATATAAAATATAAACCTTTATGAAATTGTTAAAGTATTTTAATGTATACACAACTTATATCTGAACTTGTAGCATTGCACAATATAAACCTTTATGAAATTGTTAAAGTATTTTAATGTATACACAACTTATATCTGAACTTGTAGCATTGCACAATATAACGAAAAAAATGCATTACTAACAAATAAAATGCTCTGTCGAATTTTTAGTGGTGATTGCATTATTACTTAGCTAACATTGATACAATATTTCTAATCTTGCTAATTTTGTTCATAGTTTGAATTAACCTTGAATATTTATGGTATCAAATGGTCGAACCCTGTTGTATGTATAGTTAAGTAAAATATTGAAAATGCTTTTACATTAAAAAAACCAGAAGACAAATTTATTTCCTAATATGTAAATTCTTATTTCTTCACATAATTGTTATTATCATTTTTGGAATAAATTAGGTTTTTTCTTTGATTCTGGTATTGAAATTACACACACACACACACACACACACATTGAAATTATCTCTCTTTTCTAAATGCTATGTATATAATAACCATGCTTAGAATTCTTTATCAGTATACGATTACCGATTTATATATTTAAATTTTATTTTAGGATAATAATGCCCTTTTTTAAATAATTGACTTTAAAATTTAACTAATATAATTAAATTTATTCAAGCAAGTAGTAGATTTTAAATATTCTATATCATTCAAATTTTAAATATTTTATAAAAATATGTATATGATTTTAATAAAACTTTATTAATTCTTCTTTAAAACCTTTAAACTGAAATGTAAGGAGTGAACAACTGAGCCAAATCTGATTTGTTGAGGCTGTTTGAATGGAAATTTCTCATTTGAGATACAATGTAATAGTTTTCAATTATTCAATTACTATTGTACTAATAAAAGAAAAATGAAATACACAAAGCACAAATTGTATCCGATAAATATATTTAACTCATTGGTATGTGTAGAAATATCTGCTTATATATTTATGTAGTTTATGTATATGTAGAAAATATTAAATTGCTTTAAAAATACATATGGATTCAAATTTTACAAATTTTACCTTCTTCAAAAGTCATACATAGATTTTCAATTCAAAAGTAGTATGCCATAAGCTAAAAAAATGATTAATTCCCCAATAAAAATTACACAGAACTAACTTATATATTTTTAAAATTCTTATTTCTGCTCTGTATTGTCAAAATATTTCTGCAGTAATATTAATTCATTTCTTAAAATACACCTTAGTAAGTCTTTGTTATTCAAAATTTAGTGATTATTATGAATAATGCAGTTTAGATTAATTTTTTTCTATTTTATTGTAATGTAGTTTTGATCATGTTTTTTTTTTATTCTCCGATAAATAAACACTCACCGTGTAATGGAGCGATGCACGTTAAATCTGTGGAGAGCTCAAACGTCCTCCCGTTGGTGTGGTGTGGTAGTTAGGAGATAGGGTGCCAGCTCAGGTGTCATCCTCGTCACTTGACCATGATTAAAAATTACGAGGTCCGTCGCCAAAATCCTACGTGTAGCTGAACAGTGCAACATTAATACTCACTCACTCACCGATAAACAAACTTTCAAACTTTCTAGTATACAAATAATTCATTTTATGTTTCTATTTATGAAAAACTAATTTTTTTTGAATAATTACGAAACTATTAATTACCTTAAAGTATTTAAGAAAGCCAGTTTTATCTAAGAAAATAAATTTTTAAAAGGTTCTAGTCATTAATATTCCAGACAGCACTTTTGTAAATTTCTAGTCATTCAAAATTTTGCAATGAACAAATAAAAGTAATAACCAAAAGATTGATGATACTTTATCATATCATGTAACGATATAAATGTGTGTGTGATACATTGCAGTTACTTATTTGCTAGAATGTAGCAAAACAATACGTACAATGTTGTAACGGTTTTCTGTTTAGATATATTCATAAACATATAATGACTTCAGTATGAAAAAATTCTATTTTTTTAATTTATGAAGGTGATTTTTTTGTTTGTTTTTTTGTGTGCTTATTTTGAAAGTATCAAAACCTTTGTGTTAACAATTTTTTTCAAATGCTTCAAGTTATTTGTCAGATTTTTCAAACATGTCGTATTTATTGTACACTTTTTGCTTAGGTCTTGCCACCAAATATGTAACTGTAACTAATTAAAGAAACTTTAGGATAGTTTTAGCTAGGTGAATAAGTAGTTTATGGAAGGGAGGGGACAAGCTTTATATGTAACAAGAGTTATTATGGTTAATGTAGAATGAAAAAAAATTGTATTTGGTAGAACCCATCAGTATAGAGGGAGCTTCTTGTAAAAGCCTTCTTTGTTTATACGTGAACAAGTGACTCCATTTGTCATTAAACTTAAATAAATATTTTACTATTGTCTTTGATTTTACTGAAATGAAATTGCATTATTAATTAATTGCTTTAATGGTTTGTCTTCGATGATTAAAAGAAACATTCTTCCACTGAACCACGCTGATTTGAACCACCGATCACCCAATCGTATTATTAGTTTATAAGATATTTTGTTTGAAAGTAAAAAAAAAAATCAAACATATTTGTGCGATTGAGTGCGTGTTTTGAAAAATCTGAAGAATGAGATACTGATATATCTTTCCCCGTCTTAAATTTAACAAAGAACATAATTTATACATAGTTCATTAGACTTTTCCTTTCAATTTGCATATTTACTATATTTTTAACAAAAAATTCTATAATATTTATTTAAAATTTATTGTAGCAGGACAATATAATAAAATATTTTTGTTAATCCAATATGTTACTCATTAATATTCAATGTCATAAAGTTATAGATACATTTGAATTTTATCCGTAAGGGTTATGAAAACTAAGCTATTCAATAACATCTTTGGCTAAATTAATGAATTATATGCACGTTTTATTAATATTTATAGTTAAATTTTAGTAATAATATAATGTATAATTGAATTTATATATTTACCTTTTTATGATGCTTTTACTTTCTTCACGTTTATTCTTTGTTATTCAATGGACCATATTTACCTTACTAAAATATAATTGTTTCTGAAAAAACGTAGCAAATACAAAATATTTTTTAAGAAAAATGTCGATTATTTTATTTAATTCTTTTATAAACATGAAGTTAATTGAGTCGAAATTATAAGTTCTCCAATTTTTATAAGAAACAAATGAAAATAAAACTTTATTTAAAAGGACACCCAAAATGAAATAAAAAAAAAAATTAATGTTTAAAGTTATTCTCAATATCAAAATTCCTAAATTAGCTTCATCAGCATTTGTTTTGTGCGTCACTTTATTCATAAACTGCTAATTATTTTCCCTAAATATATGCATTACTTTATAAAATTCCTTTCCATTAATGAAGTCTGTCCTTCATAAAAATCTGAAAATAAGGCTGTGAATATTTCCTAATATGTTTTAGAGTTTCTATCACATTTAAGCTTATTTTAGTTAAGAGATTAGTTGCGCCTAATTACACTCTAATTATTAATAAAGCTATGGAATATTTTTTCCATGAGGATTAAAAATTGCGTTTCAATAACTAGTTTCTTGATTTCATAGTAAATGAAATTCTAAATGTTTGTAAAGGAGAAATATTTGTAATTTCTATATAAAACTCGAAATACTTTCCAGTTTGCAGCACATTACTATATAAAAGTAAAATATATTAAAACAGGTATATTTTGATAATTTTAACGAAAATTTTGAAGCATATTCAATACTGCATCTTAGCAAGTCCGTAATATGTAAAGTAAAAATCTTTCGGGTTCTCTATTATTGGTTGTGAATTTTTATAAGCCAATCCAATGAATAAATTACTTATTGACCACGAAAATATTATTTAATTACTACTTTACATTTTGTTAATCAAAAAGAAAGCAAAATGTTTAAAGTTCAATTAATGGTATTATTAAATGTTTTTAGCTCTCTCTCTCTCTTTCTCCCTCAAACAGATGAAAAAGAAAATGATAAATAAAAAACAAATCACATATTCTTACCTCCATGTTAAAGTTTATAGTTTTGTAGAAGTTTTGAAAATCAATTTTTTTATTTGATTTTAACTTGAAATTTTAAAGTTATATTTACTAAGAAATCCCTTTAATACAATTACTTTAATGAAATAAATTCTAGATATAATTTCTTTTAAAGTATTTAATTACATACATGCTTTAGTTTAAGTCCATCAATTTTTTTCAAATATCCAAATACACTAAATACTGGAATTCTCCGACGAAAATATCAAAATATCTTTAGTGATTTCAAATGTTTGCAACCTCCGTTACATCTTAAATCATCATTATTTTGGCCTTAACATTGAAATATATTATTTAACAGCATTGAAGTATTAGAACGTTATACATATTCAATGGATGCAAATATATGATTAAATAAGTTATCCGTAGTTAGGTTATAAGAAAACCCTTCATCAAAATTTAATAATTCAAAATCTTAATTTGGAAAAAAATTTGAAAACAGAAAGAAAATATTTTTATATAATTTTTTAGGTATTTGAGCAATAATTAAATTTGTATTATTAATGCATTTATACAGTTTTAAAGATATCATAAGCATGCTTTTTTGTGAAAATGTTAGCTTCCATTTTATAATTCACAATTATCTTCACACACATATTCTAAATACATTAAAATTCGTGCTTCAACTCTTAAAAGAAGTAATATTATAAACAAATACAATAATCATTTTGATAAAATATTTTTTCCTAAATTAATAATATTTCTAAAGTTTGATATCTATTAAAAATTTTAGGCATTTTTTTTTTAAAATAAAACTTTTATAAACCTTTAATGGCAATATTTCCAAAAAGAATCTAGTTTTTTAATTAAAAGTAGTAGCTTCTAAAGAAAAAAGAATATTTCTTAATTTAGAGGAAATAGTTGAAAAGTAATTATATTTCAAAAAGAACAATATTTTATACTCAAGATTAATTTAACAATAAATTTTCGAGAATTTTCTAGGTTTCCTCTCTAGTTTTATTTTAGTGTAAAATAGAATAATACAGTGTGAACACTTTTTAATTTTTATCGTTTATTGGCGTATCATATGAATGCTTAATTTGTATATATCTGTCTCTGTGCTGGTCAAACTTTTAATATTTGAGACCCAATTTTCAATCATAATTTCCATTGTCTTCTCCTCCAATAGGATTACAATGTAATGAATGCAATAAAAAATGCACTTTGGTGCTAAAACCACAATAAAGCTTTAATTAGAAGCCATACAAATTATAAAGTTACGTATTAAAGTTCGTATATGACAAGCCCATAGTAGGGACTAGTAACTATTAAATTTATTTTTAATTTAGTATTGATAAATTAATTTTCAAAAACATTATGCAGTACTGATACATTTATATTATATCAATATCAATCTTTTTTTAAAAATTTTATTATTTTAGAATGCATTTTGTTTTGCTTCATTTCAATAAATTAATACTTACCTTAAATCTTTTATTTTAAACTTTTCAATATACTCATGCCCCACACACAGAGATATTACCCTTCCCCCCTGGGTGGCACTCCCCACAGTTTGAGAAATATTGCTCTATATGTAGCTTTATTAAAATAGTCAATTACATTTCAATCCTACATATTACCCTAGCTTTATAACATAATAAAAATATTAAAATGTATTACTTATTTTATATACTAGATAACGGGTATCCGACTACCCTAAAATTGTGAATTTAGCCAAAAATTGACAAATGTTTTTATGATTTTATTTTATAGGCCATCCTATTAGCTTTATAAAAATACCAAGTGTTTTATTTTCCGTTCACTAGAACAAAAACTACAAGTGTTTTAGTAAAAGCAGATGCCTTTACTTTAAGCAAGGTGTCATATACTTTACTTGTGTTTTACTTTTTTAAAAATAATCAAACGATACCAGCGATTACTAAAAGAATTTTGAAAATAATTAAATGAAATTTTTTTGTGTAAGTTCTGTATAATAATAGAAGTATTTTAACCTTCAGATTTATCAATCACTGTTTAATTATAAAATTTACAGTCCCTTATGTGAGTATAATCACTGTTTTTTTAAGTAATTTCATATAATAACTGAGATAAAGTGCTCTAGCTTTTGTAAAAAAGAAAATATCTCTTATCCTGAAGGTCATTTCAAAAATGAATAACGTAGCAACACATTAGAATGGAAAAATTGAAATTTTGTTCATAAACCTTTGGTACAAAAGGAGACACGTTTAGGCTAATTTTTGTAATTTTTTTACCTATTTTTTGGCATTTTAGTAATAATTTCTCTTTCACTTCTTATTTTAGCATATTTCTCTTAAAATGTACTAAACAAATCTAAAAATAACAACAACAAAAATCCCCATACCTCCATTTTTTTTTAAAAAAAGTTGTCGCAATCAGGCGGATACCTTAATACTTATCTCAAATCTTGTATTTTCTATTTACTCGTGCCCTACACATAGGGATATTAACCTACCCCCCTGGTTGGCCCTCCCCACAGTTTGAGAAATGCTGCTATCTCTATATATATTTATTAAAAAGTAAATTATATTTTAACCTTACGCATTATCCTAATTTTATTACACAATCAAAATACAAATATTAAAATTTGTTACATATTTTATATACTAGATAACTTAATTATATCTTAATACATAGCATCTTATGCACACATATTTACATAATTTTAATAAACATATTTTAACAAAACTTTATCAAATATTCTCCTTAGTAGTGTTTTATTTAACCCCACAATCAAATCTTCCCGAATCATCAACTTCCTCGATACATGCACCACTTTCCCACTCAGAATAACGTGCAATATTGTGCCTTTCTCCCGAGACTGTTAACGAGAAACATCCACTCTGATGGGATATGCCATATCCACTCAGGGTTGAGCACACAAACCTTGATGTAAAACTGCTGATACAGTTCTGCTGTTGAAGGGAGTTTTCCGATACACAAGTTTGTAGCTCTGTGCTTTATGCGCGCGACATTAATCAGAGAAGTACCATTATGAGCCTGACACATAAACGAATACCTTACAGGGTGTGATGGAACTGTTTCTTCTCGGTTGGTCGTGCCAATGGTGATTATGTTTACTAGGGGGAGAGAGGTAGATTTGTCTGAAGTACGGAAGGATTGGACGGTGGAAGGGAATTGTTTTCCAAATAACACTTAGTTGGAATTTTATTGTTAAGTTATTTGGAATAGTATTATAGAGAAAAACAAAAATTTTAGTTGTTCGTATCTAAATTTCTCTGTTATAAACATGTATAAAGGGACGCATGTGTGTTGCTTTTGTTCATTGGCGGTTTATCAAAAAAATTAATTTTTCATATTTGTACATTGTATTTATCTTTCCGATAAATTCAAAACAAGATTTAACGGAATATATTATAGTCTAAAAATCAGTATGTAAGCTACAAAATAAAGTAAGAATTTTATGCTATTTAGGAAAAAAATTTAATTTGAATTCTACTGCATTTTGATGAAAATAAGCAAATGCAAATTATGTAATTTAATATGCTACATAAAATTCCTTCATAGACGATAACCGGTAAATATTTGCTCTGCATATCTTTAAAAATGGGAGAAATATTCGACGTATACTTATTGGATTAATGGTAACAAATTCTATTCTCTGGAGTTGAACATTAAGGTAATTTTCATTTCGGTTTAATTATCTCCGTAAGTACTATGGATAAAATTTATGTTACTAGATATGTTAAATTTGATGTAATATAAAAAATAGCATACAAATATAGTTAAATGCATGCATGATTTTGTATTTTTCTGTGTATCATTAGGATTACGGTCTCCATTTACAGTTATATAGCATGGCTGTGTAGTTGCCGAGTCGGTTTAGAGCGGACAATGTACGTTTTAGTCAATTTTCTCACTATGACATGGTGCGGAAGTTTGGAAAAAGAGGGAAGGATAGCTTAGATATTATCCTCACTACTTCACTGAAGTTCAAAATTATGAGGTGTGTCACCCATGGTACCCAGAAGAGGGGGAGGGTCCCTGGCTCAGGACTCCACTATCACCCTTGATTTTTTCCGATTGATTATAATCCTATGTATATAGCACATAAAATTTAATTATTTGGTATAAAAGTTGATTTTGTTAATCCAAAATATCCAATTTTGGTATTCAAAATAATTATTTATTCTATAATTTATTTTTTAATTCTTTTTGTTACCGACAATCAACAAAAAATCCAAATAATATGTCCGAAGACGTTATGTTACGAGAATGGTGGACTTACAATTGTGAACTCCCCTCCCCGTCTCTAGAATAATTTCTGTGTTCGCCACTGGTGTCACCAATATCTCTTGTGTTTCTTCTAAGAGTGACATTTATAAAAATCCAATTAAGATCCATTCATACTCTTATACCGCTTCCACCAAACGAATTGGGGCTGGAAATGAGATTGTATGAGTCCCTGTATTTAAACGGGCTCTTCAGTGAAATGAAAGGGATACAAGATTTCTCTAATGTAGCCATCTAGAAACCAAAAATCCTTGAGTCTGTAACTCAAGTTTCTGGGGAGGGAAATTTGAGTTACAGACTTTCTTCCACCTGAGATTTTCAAGGTAAGAGAAACTGTTGCGTTTCTGTATGTTCTTGCTTCCTTGCGGATTTCTATTAATTAAACTGTTCTCTTAAGTTACACATAGCGCTGAGAGTCACATTAAGTACCTAGAAATTTGTTTTTAGGATTTCCCTACCTTAAGACTTCCAAAGAATCACGATTTCATTTTATTATACAAGAGTTTACTGATTACTCAGTATATTTCTTTAATTTTCAATTCCTTAATAAATGTTGAGGAGCATCGGAAAAAGCATTATTAAATATGCGAACGAACGAAGTGCAAAATTGATCTAATCTTTCTAAGCAAGTGTAATCAGCTGAAATAAAAGCATTAGTTATTTATTTCTTTTTTTTCGATATTTGAAGAATTTCTTCTTTACTCTTCCATCTTCGAATGAAAAAAATATTTTGTGAAGCATTAGTTTAAATTTTTGTTCAGCATTTT
Source organism: Trichonephila clavata (assembly GCA_019973975.1). Taxonomy (NCBI): domain Eukaryota; kingdom Metazoa; phylum Arthropoda; class Arachnida; order Araneae; family Nephilidae; genus Trichonephila; species Trichonephila clavata. The sequence goes on along the minus strand of BMAO01026899.1, from coordinate 826,829 downwards.
TTTAAAAAGTTCGACCAAACTCATAATTTTTTTTAAAAATTTTAATATTGGTGTAATGCAGCACTTCTCCAACGGTGGGGCGGGACCCCTAAAAGGGGGGCGCGAGTGTGTTAAAAAGTCGAAAAAAAAGATTAAAAATAATAATTAATGGAAAGTAAACAATCAAAATACAATCTGACATAATAAAAAAAACATTTACACTGATATTATACATTTATAAATGTATTAGCACTGCACAAATTGTATTTTATAATTAATTTTGGGTAATGTTCGGTTACCTCTTGCATCCAAGCCTCTTGTCTACCTGTAAACCCGGCTAGATGTGTAGGAGGAACCGAATAATTCACAGACATTATTTTCAATCTTATTAATGTATTAATTCTTATTAATAATTATCAAGCAGACACAATACAATTCTAATTAAGGTATATGAATTATAGTAGAGTATGGAAGTGAGATTCTATAATATGGGGATACTACTACAGACCCTCAACTGAATCTAAGATAGCTTAAATACGCTCAAATATAATTACGTCTCACACTAATAACTAGCTTCTACTTAATTAAATACACAATACCTGAACCTTTAATACATCAGATCCTACACTGGAACTGTCAGGTACTCTTTTCGTCTTGATCAAATGACGATGGCTCCACGCTCTGTAACCTTTAATTAATCCCTCTGCTTTTCAATCTTCAACTAACAATTAATTTTCAAACTTCTGTTAAACTCCTATTTGCACACATCTAACGTATTAATTTCGGCGTGTCAACAACAACGTGTCAACAAATCACTTCCTTCCTTACTGCCAACTCGCGAAAACCGAATTTATATAATATACCTTATTTACATAAATCACGTTTGCTTACTCGATGAAAGTTGGTTGAATTAAATATTTTGATATAAGAGATAAGAAGATATTAGTGGAACCGCGTATAGTTCCGTCATAATTTGACAATAACAAGTTAAGAAAAAGTTTCAGAATTACGAGACACACCACGTTCTTTTCATATATAAAATTATATGTTAAAATTAACACTCATCTTTACAGTTTGTACGGTTTATAATTAATCCCTCAAATGCCGATGAAAAGGTGCGCTAATCTCCCCCCAAAGCCACCGTCATGCACGTATACATGCGTATGTGATTCATTGGGGGGGGGGAGAATAAATAAGCAAATCCTCTTAAATAAGTAAACCCTTGGCAAACACATTGTCAAGATCATTTTATTGCATTCTAAAGCCTTCTAAATATTTTTATCGATAGCAGTGAACAGAAAAAATCATATTTCGGAAAGACGTATGTATATGTCCGGGGGCACTTAAGAGTTTAAAGTCGTATTGTAGTTTTAGCGTCAAAGTATCGTATTATCGAATTCAATACATTGTTATTGTATGGAGAGGGGCGTGATGAAAATTATGATTGAATATTGAGTCGCAAGTATTGAAAGTTTGAGAAGCACTGATGTAATATGAGTAGATACTACATTCATTCACTAAAAATATTGTGACAATTTTTTTATGAAAAAATTGCTTAGATAGTTAATACTTTAAAGTTGATTGAAAAATACAATAAAGCGTTTAATTTACACAGAAAATCTGCATTTTAAATAGATAATAACAAGTAAAACTTCTCTGATTTTTTTTGAATTTTTCTAAATTGAAAACGATATTGAATTTGAATCAGAATATTCTGGTCTGTGCATTCATAACGAAAAAGTAAATGTCTGCAGCGAAAGTTGCTAAAGACAACTAATACCAAGGATTAATTTTTTTTCAAAGCGTCTTTCAAACAAATAATCGCCAACTAAATTGCATTTGAGAAACAGAAAGATAAAATAAATTTATTTAAAGTTACGCAATAAGTTTATGGAATGCTTTAGATAAATATATCATTCATCAAACCACTGGTTGTAAGCATATTTATAAGCTATTTATTTATTATTTTTTGTACAGTTTTTAGAATGATGCATCTTGTTTTCGAGAAATACACTTAAAGAAAGTTCTCAAAATTTCATTTCGAACTTCCTTACTTATTTCTTTTTTGACCTAATAGAGATAGCTTTGTCTTTAACAATAATCTTAAAACGTTATTTTGAATTATAATACTATATATATAATTCATAATTAAAGTAAAAAAAACAGTTACTTGCTAAAAATATTTTTGAAGTATTAAGAGAGTGTACTTGCTGTATTAATTGAAGTGCGAAATGAATATATACAGATCAAAAAGTGTGAAAAAGTTGTGAATAGAAAATGTTTTACAGATTCTAGTGGTATTTTTTCGATTAACAACCCAGCAGTGGCGCACACAAAGGGTATGCCTGGGAGTCCGGACCCCCCCCTCCCCCCTCAAAGCCTTTGATTTTTTTCGATTGACTATAATCCTATGTATATAGTACGTAAAATTTAATTAAGTATATGACATTAATAATTAATTTTATTAATTAATTAATGCTAATTAGTCATTCAATTATTAATGTTTTACTGTTTTTTGTTACCAAAATCGACGAAATTAAAAGAATATGTTGGGCGGCGTATTGAAGCATGATACGAGAATAGTGGACTTTCGACCTTGGACCCCCTCTTCCTTGAAAAATTCTTGTGTGTGCTACTGTGAACCCAGTATCCATAAATTCAGCTCAGAGCAAAAACTAAACTAGATAGTTGTTTTTATTTTAACCAATGTTTATAGAAGTCTTATCTTCTATATAAGAGTAAATAATATAATAGTAAACCTCTACATTTGTTAGTTTTTACACCTATTTACGCCATAATTGCATTACATTATTTCTCTAATTCTCCAATCCAATATTATGACATAATTTTTCATCATTTAGTACAGTGGTCCATATCTCCCCGGTCATGAAACAATATCGGTCGATGAGTCAAATAGTACCGGACCATACAAAGAAAGTTAAATTAATTTTATTTTATTTATATTGTGGTGTATTTCTTTCGGGTTTGGACAACTTTTTAGGTAAATCGTCTTATAATCTTTGTTAAATCCTTTATAACCATGTTTTTGGTGCAACTGTTCTTTATTCTGAATACATGTTTAAATATAATTTAATTAAATTTATTAAAAGAATAAACTGTCAAAACCTCCCCCCCCCCCCAGCTAATAACGGTAGCTTTATCAAATGTTGTCCACCGTGATGAAAAGATTAGAAAGTACTTTATATACGTATAACATGATCTTTTATGTGATCTTTTATGTCATTAACATAACAGTGTTTTTTCTTAAAATTTTACCTTTAATAAACAGAGGTTATATAATTTTTACAAAAAAAATCTACATTTTTCATGCATTGCTTTCGACACTTTCCCTACTTGAGAGAAGTAGAAGACACAACCAAAAATAAATAATATAAAAGAAAGGTAAAAGTCGAAATTTAGATTTAACTTATGTCGAATTCCAAATCAAAATTTTGCATTTCTGACTATTCAATTTACCCTTTGCTAAATAGTGCAGTTTATCTCGTATTGTACTTAATAAGACTTCACCATTTTTCATTTTATAACATTATCTAAAATATAATAAATACGTATTTAAGACCTTAACACAGCATCTATGTGTTATGATACATTGAGCAATTGAACTATGTAAATATTAACCAACTAAATAAGCATCGCAATTATATAGTTTAAAAGCAATGCTTTTATTTTTGAACCTTCATACAGCCGTGCATTTGCACACATATTTTATTTTTTCTTCTGATTATACTAGAGTATTTGACTTCCATTAAAATTTAAATTGTCTACTGTTCTTTATTACCTTTTGTTTATTTAGCTATTAACATTTAAACTTCGTAATTAGGAATATTATGTCGCAACATTTCAATATTTATTTAAATAAGTAAATACATTGAAAATAGCTACAGCATAGTTGTAAATGAATTTCAGTTTTATATGTTCAGCATTTATAGTTTATTAAAAACATCAGTAAACTCTATAAACCAATGTTTCGCATTTAAATGGGAAATTAATAGCTTGTTTTCTGTAAACCATTTCAAAGGAAAAGTCTTAAATCATTCTTTACCATTTAATCTTTAACGCAATCATAATTTATTAAATCTGCAGGTTATTCTGCAGCAAAAGATCAAAGAGCATCAATCAAACTACATGAAATGCCTCTCCAATTTATAGAGTACACTTGTCGAGTACAGTGATGACATATATATAGCGCTTGCAGCCATTGCCCATCGAATTGCTCGTACCCAAAGGTATTATGTCCATGTCATGCAAATTAATTATGTCACATTGAGGTACCAGGACGACTGCAAAGCGAATAGAATTAACGCGCCGTTATATAGTTATCGGTTTGGAATCGCTTCATCAACTTATAATAGATAACTCTGGTTGGCTGGACTATGCATTTGACGTAGCTAACGTTGCAGACGGACTATAGCCTGCTTTAAGGATAATGTATGTACATTACACACGGATGCTGCGGTAACAAAGTTTGGTATCAAGTGGTCCTTCTATACATTGAAGTCTGTTAAATAAAGAATTACATATTTTTTTGCTATTAGTTTTCAGTGTCAATGATGACATCTGTATTAAAATATTTATCAATAAAAATATGTCTAAAGAACACACAAAATTACTCGGAGCTAAATGCAAATGTGCGTTAATCTTAGTGACATTTAAAAATGTTCATTTTAAGTATTTTTGAGTTAAATAAATGCAATAAAAATTATATCCTGTTTATGAAACGACTAGTTTTTTTAAAAAATTGCGAAGCATATCGCTCTTTTGAAAGGTTTATATAGAAATTTCTCGCCAATAACTAATTTAAGAGAAAAATTTTGTTTCTGTGTTGTGTAAATCAGTGCTTCTCAAACTTTCAATGTTTGCGGCTTAGTATTCAATCATAATTTTAATCACCCCCCCCCCTCAAAACAATAACAATATATTGAAATCCATAATACTATACTTTGACGCTAAATACAATATGAATTTAACCTTTTAATTGCCACAGGCGTATATAAACGACTCGCTTAGCCAAAGCATTAATTGCCCCGGACATATATATACGTCTTTCCGAAGTAAAATCTTCTCTGTGCATTCCTACCCTTAAAAATATTCCGAATGTTTTGGAATGCAATAAAAGGACCTGGACAGTGTTTGGGAAGGATATACTTATTTCATAGAAGGTTTAACTTTTTTTCCTTTTCTTCCCCCCCCCCAATACATGACATACGTGCGCCCACGTAGAAAACAGTGACATTGGAGAGCGCGAATCACGTAACTTTTAATCGCCATTTAAGCGATTAATTATAAATTGTACAAATTATCAAGATAAGTGTTAATTTATGCCTATAATTTTATATTTGACAGCCCATGAATTCACTGGTAACTATTAAACTTGTTTTTAACTTAGTATTGTTAAATTAATGATAAAATACATTTTACAGTACTGATGCATTTATAAGAGTATTGTATCAGTGCAAATGCGTATTTTATTATATCAGAATGTATTTAGTTTGTTTTCTATCTGAAAATTAACATATTTTTTTTTAAAAAAACGAATCTTTTGTTTCTGACTTTTCGTTATGCCTCCCCCCTAGTAAAGTTTTCACGTCTCCTCCTAGAGAAGCGCCCCCCCCCCCACAGCTTGCGAAACGCTGGTGTATTTAAATGTAACAAAATACAGATCTTTTTCTTGTCTAAAATTATTACCTCTCTATATGAAGGAGAAAAAGGACTCACACGATCATTATGAAATCTCAGGAACTATTAAGACTACTGTCTTGAAATTGGATAAAAATATTCTATTTAATGAGTAGAGGTCAGCTAAAAAAATTTTTTTTCAAAAATTGACTCTCGAGTTGTGTTGTGAGTGCAATAGAGATAAAAAAATGCCTGTTTTTAAACTGTTATACTTGCAAACTTTAAACTTCGAAAACATGTTTCTTTTGTTAAGGTGAGGTGCTGTAAGAACGGATTTTGCGGAAATTAAATTCCAAAGATGTTTTCGAGGTTGTTATAGATTTTTAAAAAAATCTACTTTTAGAAAATATTATACCTACAAACTTTAAATTTCGCAAACGTGTATCTTATGTTGAATAAAATTCAATTAAGAACGGGTTTCGTGGAATTCGACTCCCAAGAGGGACCAAGGAAGGGGGGAGATTACGGGAGTTTTATTGATAAAAAAATCCCATTTTTGAACTATTATACTTACAAATATGGAAGTTGTCAAGAATGTTTCTTTTAATAAGTAGAGATTCGCTAAAAATGGTGCTTTAGGAAATCGACTACGGGGGGGGGGGAATCGAGCTGAAGGCTACAGTCATATAAATGATAAACATATTTCTGTTTTAGAAATTCAAGACCTATCCTTTTTACATCAAAAGGCAAGTGTTATAAGAATATTTTTTAATAAAATCGAAGACTTAATGCTAAGATTTAAATAACAATAACCTAGAAAAGAATAAATAATCTCAAAATTCTAAGAAATGTACAGTGAAGGAGGTAAGAAAACGATTAATACTTTCTAAATTGCAATGCACATCAATGTATGAACATTTCAAGTACTTCGTTAATTTCCAAAAAAGTGAAAGGATCTAAATTATATACGTACTTTCTTTTTGTTCCTAAAAAAAGACACAAGTTCCTTCTTATTAAATACATTTTTCTAAACTTTGAACATGAAAATTTTACTTTCTTTTAAGATAAAGGACATTTTTTAAAGGGTATTGGAATTCTTTTTTCTATCTGTGAGTGATATTATTTTGAATATTATTGAAATTGCCAAAGAGAAAGAGAGAATACGTGTAAGAAGCTTATTTAAATATTTCTAAAATACTTTTGATGAAAAGGATCGAATACTTATGAAACTAGTTTTCAAGAGAAAACAATATTTAATTTGTAATTGCTCAAAATATCTTTATAACCTGATATTGAAATGAAAATATATCTTCTTGCAATATTATGGTTTTTATCAGCTTGTGAAAATAGTTAAAGAGTAGTTTTAGTGTTCAATGCGAAGACCTTGCCAAAACTGCTGTCAGACTAACTACTTTTATCAGCTGTTTTGCTCCAAGTACCATTCTATTGATAAACAATTTCGTATTTAAAATGGAATTATTTGTTTTCTTTTTCTGGCTCAAATTCAAATTTTAAGAATTTTTTTTGAATTTTTATTTTTATTCACCATTATTTAAATTTCTCATTTTACATAGGAAAAAGAATACATATAAATATAATGTATGTGTATAACCGTGGTCTTATTTTCATATTTTATATAATTTTATTTTTAAGTTGCCAGTACTTTTGTTGGAAAAAAGTTTTCTTTCAATTCATTTGCTTTCAGGAATTTGAAAATATTGTCGACTCTTTTTAACAAAAGAAAAGCAAAGCCTTAAGAAAATATTTCTAATAAGAATTTAGGAAAACATATTGTAGCTGAAAAGAAACAATTTAATACCTGTTTCTTTGTCAAACTGAAATGCGCCTAACGCTTTCAATCCCACCAAATGCAAATAAATCGTATTTTCTGTACCTTTGAACTCACTCAGCCATGAAGTTTCATATATTTATACAACCCACGAGCAACAATTATTTATAAGTTTCTATTTTAATAATATATATATATATATATATATATATATATATGTTGTTAGCTAGAATTACTTATATTTATTCGCCATTATTAACTCAAAAAAAACTTGAATCTCCTTAAAAAATTATATAGGTCTTACTCTTTGTAAATGTATTTTTTTTAAAGTATCAGCTTTTTCATGGCGTTGTACTTGTTTATGTCCTTATAATTATCCATACCTCTCACTTCTCCACATAATTTTGCATTCGTCGAATTGATTTCACTACTTTGTTTTACTTTTCAGAATTTTCACCTATTTTTCTTTTTCTACTATTAATTCACACTCTCCCTTTATATATTTATTTATATATCTTGTTCAAGTTTTCTATCGTTAATAAAGAAACTTTTTATTCATCCCTACTGGTTCAAATACATTTTTTTAAACTTGTAGTGGATGACACTTGATGTTAATACAGTTTTTCAAATATTAATTAATTAAATTAAATTAATTCATTATAGTTTAAGAGATAAATTGCAGTCGATATTATTCCACTAGATGACAGTACCATTTATAAAACAGCTTTTGTTAAATTTGTGTGATGAAGATTTAACTTAACTAGAATAATCCTATGCTCGTCAAACGTTAGAATTCCTTTTACACTAATTTTAAAATAAATTCATACCTCTTTTATTTAATTTTTATTAAAAATTGTAATTAAAAATTTAATGTGTTTAAAAAGTTTTTCATTTTACTTTAAAAAGTGTTTTGTCACTTAATATTGTGTTTCTGTAATATGTTTCCACATATTTATATTAATTGTAATTATTTAGTTAAAGGTAACTAAAACAAAAATTTTCTTTGTTGACCTAAGTAGAAATTGATTAAAATTTTTTTATATATATTAATTTTTATGACTGTATTCAAAAGACTGGTTGTTTGCAATTTAAATACTGTTTTATGCCACTTTGTAAGCACAGCATAGCAATTTTTAACCATTGAACTGTGGCGCTCCAGTTTGAGAGCGCATAGTTACGTGTGTCACAGAAATCGAGCGATGACGTGTATGTTCGTCAATCTCAGAGTAAGTTGCACTGTTAAAATATTGGGAAAAAATGGATTTATATTTTACAAAATTACCAATTTTATTTCTAATACTTATTTATTTGGTTAATATAAACACATATTACATACATACGAGTATTACTCAAAAACTGCAAAAGACTGTGAGTTTTTATGGATATCTATGAATTTGATTGACCGTCAAAATTCTTACCCTCAGAGGCCTAAGCACACACTGATTTACTTCCTTCTTTAATGATAAATATATTCTACCTGTCTTGACGCTAAAGAAGTTCTGGAGTTGGTGCTATGGGGTTGATAACAGTCATCTTACCAGAAAGCCTCCTTGCCTTCCCCCTTTTCCCACCCACTTTTTTTGATGAAAAATGACATTGGACCATTACTCTAATGTTAGCACATGGTTTCACATCAAACAGTTTGCATTTACACAATAAATATATAGGTAACTTCGGGTCAGCTACTATGAATGGTCTCAGCACCTGGTCGGCGTCACGCATTTGTCTCATGGCTTAACATACCAGAAGGATCCCTATTATAAATCAACTCTCCGACTTTTATCTTTGCCACTATTAGGATTGCACAGTGCTTCTCAAACTTTCAACACTTGCGACCTAATATTCAATCATGTTTTTTATCACGCCCCCCCCCATACAATAACAATGTATTAAATTCAATAATACCATACTTTCACGCTAAACCTAGAATACAACTTTAACCTCTTAGGGCAGCCGATGTACATAAACGTTTCGCCCAACCAGTGCGTTATTACTCTGGACGTACATATACGTCTGTCCACAGTACGATCTTTTCTGTGAACTTGTGATCTATAAAACTATTCAGAAGGCTTTGGACTGCAATAAAATGACCTTCACAGTGTGTTCGAGAAATATTTACTTATTTCAGAAGAATTGCTTATTTATTCCTTTCCTGCCCCCCCCCTTCCCTAATGCACCACATACGTTCGCCTACCTGTTTAAACGATAGCATTGGGGAGCGTATTCCATAATTTTTAATCGGCAATTAAAATGTTTACAAATTAACAAGATAAGTGTTCATTTTTGCATATAGTTTTATGCATGACAACCCCATGGGATCGCTGATAATTATAAATTTGTTCTTAACTAAGTACTGTTATAAATTAGTTTACAATGCGTAGTTCTGATATGTAAGTGTTTCATATTAGTGTAAATGTGTATTTTATTTTTTATTACGTCAGAATGCATTTTAATTGCTTATAGTTTTAGTAAATTAATAATTTTTTAAAATTATCTTTTGTTTTACGACTTTTCAATACGCTCGCATCCCCCTCGCAGGGTTATTACGCCCCTAGGGGCGCGCCCCACAGTGTGAGAAATGCTGGGCTAGCATCTAAAAAACATAATCAACGCACATAAATAAATTATGAGAACTTGTACACTGTTATACAGTTTAGTTATACTGGGCGCATGAGTTCATCTTATATTTTTCCTGTTTTTAAAAAAAAATTTCCCAGCCTTTCCTCGAAATATTCTTAACATCTTGAAATTTTAGAGTATCCTTTATTTTTCTCAAAAATTATGATTTAAATAGCCAATGGCTACTGCTATTTATGCATGACGTATATACTCGTCAATCACAGTTAACTGGTTAACTATTCTGGGCATCTTTTTAGTTAAATATTTGAAATACCTCGTTCTTTGTTGGGGAAAAAAAGTTAGTATTTCATCAAAAAACGATTCTTCCATTTCCTTTTAAAAGAAACTTTTTTTCATAAAATTACATTTATTTTATTGAAAATTGCTAGATACAGATTTCTTTTGTCACAAATATTGAATCATATGGAAGTGCTGAGGTCTGCTTTTTTTTCTGCTTAAATCTTTAGATATTGTTTCTTTTCTGATTCGATGTTGTTGTTTTTTTTCTAGTTTTTGCGGGTTAAATTCGAATGGATTCATTTATATAGAGATACACAATAAATTATTTTATTTTCCTGTCCAAAATACCTGTTATTCCCCCTTCATGGCTAAGTGGTCAAATTTATGTTACCAAGCAATACAAGACAGATCCGTGCAAATAACATGCAATTTCTTTCTGAGTAAATTGTAATTTATTTTAGAACTCTTCAGTAAGTTGCTTTTACTTAACATGAAACAACTACCACTCATAAAATACACAATAGTAAATGGTATAGATTAAAAAAAATATTCTTTCGAAATACACAAATAAACATAAATCCCTCTAAGAGCACATATTTATCTTGTTTATATATGGTATCAAAAAGTTTCATGAAAATACCCCTATTCTATATTTTTTTATAAAAGTATAAATTTTATTTCGGGTCATAAGACCCAAACAGTACAGCAGGGTTAACAATGGAACCTAAGTTGTTTTTTTTATATTTATTTATTATATTTTTTTAAAATTTTGTATAAAAATGCGCTATTTTTTCGTGAAAGTCTTCTAATAATCATATAACATTTGTTCATCTTTTCAATCTTTTTGTTTGTTTAACATCTGGTAATGTTGGAAATGGCAAGCATAATTCTTTTTTATCTGATAGTGGCACTTTTCCCTTATAGGTTCGCCATCCCTGCACTAGAATTGCCAAAACAGCTCTCTATTATCCCACAAACGATTTTTCGTACCACAATACCCTTTCGGTAGAGAAGCAAAGTTAACTTTCCTCAACAATACATTTGTTTGAGGGTTCTATTTTTATTAACAATTAATTCTCTTAGAAACAGTATAATTAATTAAATATATTTACCAAACAGAGGCAAATAATTATACGTAGCAAATAAAATTAGTAAAAGACCGTAAGAATTCAAAATGTGCATTATTAAAATAATAAAATTCTTTTTTCTATAGATCGTTCGGTTTTATACCTTCTGGGTTTTTTTATGATAAATAGTTTCTTGATTAAAATTGATTTGGCGCCGTTATTTTCTAGAAGTTATAAGTAACAAAAGACATTAAATTTAATTGAAAAACATCTGTGGATGAATATTTTCCTTAATCATCTTCCTATTCCAGTAAAATAATCCAACCATTTAAGCATTGTATATAAACTACAATTTCCTAGATTTTAGAAAAATAATCTTCCCATACTGAAATGTAACCACATTTTAAAGCCAATGTAGCATCCATTATTTAATCTATTTTTTAGACGTTTTTCAAGTTATAATACAGGGGAAGTACAAACAATATACCCAATTTTTAAAAATCATATTTTTGGAACTACTTTATGTATTGCAATAAATGATACATGAATATAAAGAGAAATATACCAAGCCTTTTTTCCACTAATAATCAACAGCACTTTCAAGATCATTGAAATCCAAACATGGTGACAGTGACAGAGAATATTCTTTGCATATTATATGCATGGTTGTTTTCAGTTATATCAGAGTAACGTGCTTTTAGAAGTAAACAAGGAAAAGAAGGACGAGCCAACAAGAGCATTGCGCAATGGTATCATTAATTTGAGGAAACAGTTTAGTTGTGTTAAAAGAAAGCAGTGCCTGGTCAAGCATCTCGGAAGAAACTGGGAAGAGGATGAGATAGAGTTTTGTTCGAAGTCCATGGAAATCTACGAGAGTTGCTTCCTATGAACCAGAATGCCTCAGAAACAGGTATGCAAAATTTTATGAAATAAAATTAAGGTATCCGAACACGAGTGGAGTACTTTTTAACAAAATAGCATACTTAAATATTATAAATGTGCTTTTTTAGGACTCAATACCAATAAATACTAATATTTATCTATAACAATATTTACAAAATAAATTACCTAAATTTTACAAAAATCCCATTTACAAATTAAATTTTATCAATATTTTTTGAAAAACTTCAAAGTAGTTAGAGAAAAAAGTAATAAACTTATATTAAAAAGTATTACTAAAACAAATTAGATGCATTATCTAGAAAATGTACTAAAATTTCAATGTTTTATTAAAATTTGAAAATTTTAAAGTTGATTGAGTATATATTATAAGAAATGTGACAGTCTTTATGAGATCATTATTTAAATAACAAGCCATAGCTCAAAAAGTATTCCTACAGTAAGAAATATTTTAAAACATTCTCCGGAAAATAACATAATTATCAGGTTCAGAAAGTTTTATAGAAAAACATTTGTAACATTTTGAGTTATCAGATTCTCCATGACAGATTTGGAGCAATTTAAATACACACTTCTGGTAGATCAAAGACCCACACTTTTGGTTTTCCTAACCTTATAAAATTGACTGTAACTTTGCCTCTAGAAGGCGTAGAAACAAATCAAAGTATGTTTTGTAAAGTCAAAAAAAATTCTATTCAATAAAATAAAAAACAAAAATATCTCTCCTGATCGAACTTGGTAATTTTCAACGTGTTCGGATATATTAAATTCCCTGCCCTATTATTTGCAATTGACACAACATACAACAGAAGACAAGTAATCATTTGTACAGCATAAGGAACCATTGGCAGAGTGATGTTACAAAATGTATAGAACAAACTGGATTACAGATTTAAAGCATGTCATGTAAAAAGAATGTCACACATCGAACATTCTAACAGAAGAAAACACTTGGTATATTTCTCTTTACACATTCATATATCACTTATTGCAATATGTGCAGTGGTTTCGATACTATTTTTTAAAATCGGGTCCGTCATTTGTACTCACCTTGTACTTTAATTCGATAAATACTTCGAAAACAAGCTATACAAATGAGCACTGCGTTTCAAAAGCATTGTACTAATAAACAATCAAGACTCTAGAGAAACAAAAGTTGTCTCAGAGATGTCTTCTAGTTTGAATTTCAAATAATTTAGATAAATGCTTTCTTTTATTTATAATACTATACTTGGACCGTTACTTCACACAATAGTAATGTATTTGAAGAATTTCATAAGGTGTTTATCATTGAATACTTTCTAAAAAAATTAAAATATTATTTAAAAAATACAAAATTTAAAATATTATGTTCTATAAACATAGATGGTGACAGTATATATATAAGAATGCGCTACATCTGTAAATAATAACCGTATAACTAAGATTAAAACTCAATAAAATGTGTGTGTGATAAACCGGGAAGCTATTGAATAAATTACATGACTTTTGTTGCCATTGATAAGAACAATTTTTTATCACGTTATCGAAATATTTTGATCATGAAAGATGGTGTATTCGTTGATCCAGTAAGTTCAAAGGAAAATATTTGCTGAACTTATGAACTATTTAGATAAATTTTCATTCATTCAAACAATTTTAAACTATATATTTAAAAATAGAACTATTTTGAAAGCAGACCTATTTTAAAAACGTAAAAATAATGTATAATACTGTATTTTAAAGAGAAAACTGTTCAACACACGATAGTTAAAACATGTACTGTAACAATACGAATTTAAGTTTTAACACAGTCATTCGCGAGCGCGATATTCAGTTGAGAGATACTCAAATAAATAAATCTAATTTTTTATATAATTCTGACTAATTAGAATGATTTTTTTTAAATTATTTTCTTTTATTCTAAACTTCTATCTTCATTTAGGAGATAGAATTTTGGGCACGATATAAGAACTCGGTGTTACTCTTGGCAAATAGATGTACAGTGGATTTACACAAGTACCAGCTGGTGGAAAGCTATTTGCCATTTCCATCCTCTTAATCGCTGATCCTCAGTTCGGGGTGAGTGGCCATTGGGGAGCAATTTGAGGTCGGTCCCTGGTCTAAAAGCTATTCCAGCGTCGATGTGGATAGAAACTAGCGAAGTGAAGTCGCTCTCTTGATTTAGTGGCCGTGATCGGAACTGGAGGCAAGATACTGGGACATCGAAAACACACTGGATCATTCTCTGGTCGATGGTCCAAGTACCAAGAGAAGAGCTTTTTGTTTGGGAATCTCACTTTTTTCTTCTTATTTTCTCTCTTTTGCTCCTTTCTGATTTTCCTTTCTATTTTTTCTCTATTTTTTTCTTTACTTTTATACCTTTCATCTTCCTTTTTATAGTTTTCTCCCTCACGCTCTGTCACTCCGACCATCCTTTTCTTTTCTTCTTTTTTTTTTCTTTCCAAGAAGGACTCCTCTCCTTCCCTTTCATCATTCTTGATTTTCCTCTTCAGTTATTGCGAATAGTTTTCTTCGGGTCTCGGTGTTATTTCTTTTTGGGGCCAGATGACTTCTTCTTTTGTTTCTTCCATAAAAGTAATCCTCGCCATTTATCAATGTTGGACTGCGGTGTCTGGGACTTTTTGAACTTGGTTTATTCTTTTTTTTCCCTTTGCTTCATTTTTCTCCAGGCTTCACCTAACTTCCGAACAGATTTTAGTTGCGTTTCTGATAGTTTCATTCCCTTATGCTCTTGATAGGTTATTACTGCCTCAAATAAACGGTAACTCAATGTTCGTGACCCAGATCTTACCCTTGTTAGGAAATAGGCATGTGTTGAACGACATCAACAGGATTCGCTCCAGGATAAACACAAACACGAAGGATTATCTTTCTCAGAAATGTATCTTTTGGGTATCATTAGATAGCAAATAAATGAAATGAAAAGGAAACATATTATATACAATATCAGAATATCATACATTAAACACATCACTTTGAAGTTTTCATTAATAAAAAAATCCGGCGTATTACGCACTATTTTAACACACAAAATAAGATCGAAATTTACGGCTACGAGCTATAAGCTGGGTGTGAAAATGAGAGCTTTAAGAACAGAACAAAAAAAAAAAACGATGAACAGAGAAAAATTAGTTTTCTATATATATTGAAATACAGTTTATTTAAGGTAAACGACATTCCTTATGAATTTAAAGGGTTGTAGTTCAAGAAATATAATAATATATTTTCTAAAGCTTGGAAAAATTCGTCGAATAAATGACTTCAAAACATAAGAGCATTGCGCACGCTCATTTCAGACTTCTTCGTAAAAATGGGGCTGCACGTTATACGGTGAATGTACCTAAAAATTAAAAATAGTCACCCATCCGGTACAGTGGTTAGCGACGTTGAATGCTGTTCCGTAGGGTCTGGGTTCGAATACCGGATAAGGCATGGATATTTGTAAATGTAGAGTGCCTTCATGTCATGGAGGTACTCTAAACAGCCGTCGAGCCGCAAGACCTCTCGGAAGGCTGGAGGAAGAGGAAGAGAGGTGGGAGGCTCTGACCATTCACAGGGTGTTTTTCCTCGAAATTGGGGTGGAACGAAGCCAAAATGTACTGTCACCTGCATGGTGCTCAAAGCTACAGCTAACGACAGGCGTACAATCTAGCCCGATGCCATGATGAATTTCGTGGGCCTCGATCTGATTACGTCAGGTGGCATTAGCAACAACAACAATAATTAAAAATTTCTTCCTGAAAGTATAGGTGCGTGTGATATACTGGATTTTACGGTAATTGAAGTAAAAGACGGACATTGATGGAAACATCAAGAACCTCTTCTTAAATATTTTTACTTGATCTTTAAAAATTTTTGAATAATACAGTTGCAATAATGTTTTGCAGCTCTCATCTTTATCATTGACACATTTTATTAACCCTTTTGCACCCGTATCTCATGCTCCGAAGACAATAACACTAACTGTAACACGCAATAGTTAATAACGTTAAAGAACTGTAGAACACTGTAGCACATGAAAGCTCACTTAGCTATAGTATGCCGAACTTTGTTAATTTTTTTCCGTACAGTTTGCGGTTTACAATTGATTTGTACGGAATTGTGTGTGTGCTATTAAGTATGCATATAATCTAATTTTTGAATCCCAAAAGTCTTACGAAAACAAATAGGACAGTGAAAATTAATTTTCATTTAATAAATAGATGAGCGAAATACCATGATGGCGCTTTATACTACTAACCCACCACCGTTTCATACGTTGATTAGTTCTTTCCTTACAATAGATTGTCTTAACCATTTAGGGCTCGCCTGTAGAAGGCGGGAGCATATCGAAAAGTCGAACATAAGATATTTAAAATAATTATTAATTTAACGAAATGAAGCAAAAAAAAAATACATTCTGATATAATAAAAAATATAATACTCATTTACACGGATATACTTATAAGTGTATTAATACCGCACACACACAATATTTTTGATAATTAATTTGTCGATACTAAATTAAAAACAAGTATAATAATTACTAGTGATTCCTATGGGCTTGTCTTAAACCAAATTTAAAATTTTCCTTGATAAATTGTACGGTTTATTGTTAAAGTCATATTATCAAAATACATTATTCTTGCATTAAATGAATTGTTAATGTATGGGAAGGGGGGGGGCAACAAAATTATGACTGAAAATTGGGTCGCAAACATTGAAAATTTGAGAAGCACTGCCTTACAAGGAATGATAAAGATATGTAGAAAAAAGCTTTGATAGCCATCAGCATCAAATTTGGAGAATCGACTTGATGAAAAACTGCATATTTTAGTTCCTCATCAGGAACAGAAAACGTCGAATAGCTCAGGTCGGTCAAACCGAAGATCTCAGGGTGAATGGGAGACAAAAATTTGTTTTTGCAAAACATGAGAAAGTGTGATTGCATACACATGGAATTTTTTTAAGAAGTAACCCACTTTAAAATATTATAAACGTTGAATCGTGTTATTTAAATACATAAAAGAAATATGTGTTACTCTCTACCTCTGTAAATTACTTAATTTTTTCCCCTTAAAAATAGTTACAAATTTACACCCAACAACATCTAAAATAATTCGAGTTCAAAAAGGGTTTTGATAGTGAAATAATTTACATTATTCACTGTTTTATTCTAGGAAATTCGTTTGCGTTTATTTTTAGAGTAATGGTCTCTAAAGTGTGACCCACGTATCCCAGGGGATACACTGAGTAATTCTTAAGGACGCTTAAAAGAAGAAGGCTATGAGTTCAATAGCTTGTAGGTAATATTTGTTTCATAAGAGGATATTTTGTGTATTTCCTAAAAGTAATTGCGCTTGCAGTTTCTTGAATATTTATTAACAATGACTTGAATCATTGGCGAACAAACATTAAAACTGGAGAAAAACTATGCTATAATATGACTTCTAATAAAACACAATAAAAAGTAAAAAGTTTCTTGTTTTTGAAAATTTTCTATTACTGCGACGTTATGAAATAAGCTATAATTGTTTTGTTTTTTTCATCAATTTATTGGGAAAAAAATTTCTTGTCAAGAGAAAATTTTATTTGTGCAAAGACTTAAATATAAAAGCAATTAAATATACGTTAGTTCATGTATATTTATTACTGAAAGTTTCATGGTTTTCCAAATGCGAAATTCGTAAATTTGTATTCTCATATTTATTCTCACAACTATACCAGGGATAAGCAAATGCATTAACATTTCAACAGACATTTTTCATTTATACAAAAAAAGTGAAACGCATCCTTAATTAAATTATTGAAACACTGCACAATTTTTTTTTAAAAAAAAAGCCTACTAATGCCTTAAAATCTTTGGTGTGATCTGCTTAAAATCTTTAAGTGAGTTGCATCTGGATCACGAGTCATAGTTTCTTCTTCATTGACTTAAATCAAGACTGATTCAATGAAGCTGAATGTTTTTTTTTTCGTTCTAGAAATAATTAAAGAACATAAAAAGTAAATGTGTTAATTTTAGATTAAATATTGTATTATAAATTACAAGGTCAAAGTCATATTGTAGAAAGGGTAGCTCACAAAATTCAGCAATTATATGGAGCAATGATTCTCAACCCCGTAATATTGTGAGATAACTAAGATTTAATGTAAACTCAATGTAGAATTCATCATTTTTATGTACACAGATTTGTCCTTGGATATTCTTAAATATTTGAGTTAATGATGTACCCCTTGAAAAAAATTATGCGTATCTCCACATGTGAGTGTGACTTTCACAATTTAGTAAAATAAAATAATTTCAAATTAAAGTGAAACGTGTAGAATAGATTGATAGTATATTTAATTCACAATGTATCAATCATCCGTATATTTGCAATGTTTCATTCAATCTTTGCTCTGAGTATATTTCAATTATAGTAATCTTTAGTTCCCAGCATGGCTACTGACACAACGTGGCTTATAGTTTACCGGTTTTCTTTTAAATAAACAAATGTATTGCTTAGTAATTTTTTTCACAGAAAATAATAATTCAGCTCCTTTCCCCCCTTATGAAGTATTTATTTTTATGGTATAATTGAATATTTGTCATAAACTATATCAAGAGTTTAATCAAAAACTGCAAAAAAATGGTAAAAAAAGTTTTAACACTTATTTCTGATACTAAATCAATTAAACCATATAAAGGTAATTCTATGACAAGCAAGGAATAAGACACTGCTACATAAACACGACTTACAAAATTTTAATGCTAATGGCTGTGAGGAAGATTAAAACTGCCTTCTTTTCTATTTGTAGTACATATGTCAAGAATTCATACTAAGGTTTCATCAAGTTATACGATTTAATGTAAATGTTTGATATATTTTCGGTTGTTGGGGAAAAAAAACTTTCGTATTGCACATTTTATTTGGATTTTGAAATTAAAAAAAAAAAATTCAAAATGTAACGGTTTTTTTTGTGTGAAATTTGTATATCAAATTACATCGATTAGTTTCAAATCGAAACAATTAAATTAAATTAAATGGTTGATTGCTGTACTTCGGCTTTTAAAAGATTTTTGATTCAAAATGGCAAAGAAAAAGAATATTTAAATTTACATCATTAGTAAAAAAACGCTCGTTCTTAAGACCCAGCAAGTTTTATTTACATCATACAGAATAAAATCAAATAAGTATCAAATACATTATGACGCTATTTCTACTTCCCACATGTTAATCCGTTCGCTTCTAGTCTCTTTCTGAACCTCCTCTCCACGTGCAACTGTTTCTTATCATTTCTGGTGGTCATGCTGCGCCCCCTAGCCACTAAACTTTCGCTCCTTACGGAACGCCCTCTAGTTGAAGGGCGGGAAGTAGGAAACCAAGACCTCATATAAGGTAAACAGTCACCTGAATCGTAAATAGCAGCCTCTTTAATAAATACAAATTTTGAAAGAAAAATCCATTCATATCCATTCAATACACTTTGAATACATTCTTTATTTATGCATCAAATATTCTTGCCGGATCGAAAATTACATTTTTAAATTTTAATGATTTACAAGTGCATGTTTTTATGTTTCTTTCCTTTTTTATCTATGCCTATATTTTTTGCGAACATATTTCTTTAAAGTATGTAATGCAAAATTTTAATACTGTTGGTATATCTAAATTTTAATGTTTGTTAATATTGTAGACAATTTTGAAGTAATAATATTTTCAAAAAAATTATACATTTAAAGTATGTATTAATAAAATTCTTGAATAAATAAATGTGGCACAATTATATTGCAAATACTCTTACTTCGGGAGATTTTAATAGAAGACTTAAAAATGCGACTCTAGACTGAGTGTCATTGGTTCTATTTAAGCTATAAGGCAAAAGAAAAAATTCTTATATATTCATGCATACATCCTTGCTTGCTTACGAAAAAAATTGTTTCAAATTTGTGGATAGATTTTCAAAGTCAAATCTCAATCGCTAAAAGCATACTTAAAAATTTTATTAGTTGATATTCGTTAAGCATTCGTTATAAATAATTGAAAATGTCGCATAAAAATGTTTGTTGAAAGATGCAAGCCATTAAAATTCGTTTTTCAGAAGCATGAAGGTTTTTTTTTATCGAGCCTTAAAAATAAAAATATGAATTTTTTTTAAATGTATTGCATTTATTTTTATCATTACACACACGCACAAAGATCAAATCAGGGTGACCTTGACCGAGCAAGTATTGAGTTCGCTATTATCAAGTAGTGAATTCGAGTCCGGATGTCATTGAAAACTTGCGTGTAATGGGTAAATGCACGTGAAATCTGCTTATTAAAGTCTTCCACTTGTCATTATGAGGAAGTTTGAAGAGTGAAGGGACAATGCACAAATTGTCTTCATCATATAATCATTGTTCAAACTATACAGTTGATAATTAAAAGCCCATTTTTTTTGTGCTTCTAATGTGATATGGGTATACTTGCGTATTATCGCAACAATGGCAACGTTTAAGATAACTCTACAAGTTGGCAACCTTGTGCTTCATTTCACATAATATCGCCAATACGGTGGCGAGAATATGTAAATACCTATGTGATAATAAATAATCGATCAATACGTCAAAAATTGTTGTTTTGTATTTTTGAATTTTTGTATCATACCGTGGGCCAATTTTGCCAAGCGAGAAGATATCGCCAAATCAAAAAATGCTGCTAAGTGCTGTAATTATTATTATTACTGCGTTCGAATGTGAGCGGAACGGTTTCCACTATTTGCGGCCTTTAGTAACCTTTTTTTTGATTTGGTGAAATTGGTCCACGATGTTTTACGTAAGTACCGAATTATTTTTATAGCTAACTAAATTAGCTCTTTCAAATATATATTTGTAATTTATATTTGAATATGAGCTATGTAACAGCGGAAATAACAATTAAATATAAAGGAGATATCATGATTTGAACTGGTGGAAAGATATGTTACTTTGAGGCATACAATTTTATTTCACATTAACGTTACTGGTGACTAACCCTTACCATTTGGAAAGAAAATAAAGAGGGTCCGAAAGAAAAGATTTATTTGTCTCGACATTTCAGATGAATTACTTTCTGCGAAGGTAATCTATGTTGAGATCGAAGCTAATTGGAATAGGCTATTTGCTTCTTCTGTATCTTAGAAGAAAAGATTCTTCACTGGGACTTGGTTTCTACGGAAAGAAAGAGATTATTCTGCAACACTAGTGTTGAGAATTTGTTATACGAGTGCTCTGGATTAGTAACGATTAGTCCTTATATGTCAGTGTAATCGATTATATAGAAGCGAAACAGAAGAGGAGTCCGCTAAAATGTATCCGATATATATATTTGCTATAAATAAATTTCATTAGAAATATGTTTTTTTATAGAAATTTGATTTAAATAATCATTCCCAACATTAACTTAACTTAAAAGCTTAAAGTTATTATTGCAATGGAATTTTTCAGACTTTTTAGCTTACGTTCGAATGTTTGCCAAATGTTTTAATTGTATGTTTTTAAAAATGTTTCGAGAAAAAAATTTCATTTAATTGAAGCATGCATCTGTTGTGATATTCTGTAAATAATTTTCGTAACACTTAATATTGCATTATTTTTGTTGAGAGTATTTGGTACGATTTATAAAAGAAGAAAAAAATCTCTAAATTCAACGTTGTGACGAATCTGTACGCAACCTTCTAATTAATCCTCTAGGAGAAACTTTGGGGCTGGCATTTGCGTTAATTCACAGCCATCTTTTTCAAAAAGAAACTCTGATATATGGAGATTAGCTTGACTATATAAAGTCAAGGTTTTGTAATTGTAAGATAGAAGGAACGGAGGAACTGTTGCGGCAATACGTAGGTGAGATTTAATTCATTTTCACAACTTGAGTTTAGAAGGATGTTGGCCACTACACTAAATTGGTGGATTGAAAATTTATAATCTAAGATAGACTGGGTTAAATTAAACTGATTACACATGCGCTTGTTCACTTAGAGATCATTGCCTTCGTTATATCATTCCTAGGGCTTCTTCTTACAGTTTAACTTGTGATTGATTAGTGTGCTTGAATAGTAATAAAATAATAATTATTATGGTAGTTTCTGGTCAGGCTTTGTTTTCCCCTACACCCTTAGGTAGGCAGGACAGTGAGGGAGCGACTTCAAATGGAAGAAGCTCTCAACGTTTTTGAAAGCTTTTTGCATGCACCCTGTAAATATATAAGATATGTAAAACAGTTTTTTAGCCCAAAATACCACAAAAAGCTAGCCGTTTAATTTTTTAAAAGAAAAAAATTTAAAAATTCAAGGTTTTAAAATGCTACTCCTTTTGCAATAATTAATGCATGCACTTGGAATATTGTTTACATGTACAACGAACTATGTATAACAACGAACTATTTTGAACCTTTTACGTGCCACTTGCGTATATAGGTCTCACTCAACCGGTGCGTTCACTCATTTGACGTATATATACGTCTTTCCGAAATACGTTTTTTACTTTGTGCTACTATCAGTAAAACTATTCTAAAAGTTTTGGAGGGAATCACAATTACCTTTACAGTGTATTCGAAAGATTGACTTTTTTCAAAGAAAATTTTGCTTATTTATGCATTGCCCCCCCTTCCCGAAATACACTACATAGGCGTGTCTATGTAAAAATCAAGCGCACTGGGGAGCAAATTGTGTAACTTTTAATCGGCAGTTAAGGGGTTAAAATTCGCAAAATAATTCTTATGAATATTGATTGAAAATTTCTTAAAAAAGGCAAAAATTCTTAATTGAACAATTTGGAAAAAAAATAAGTGTAACTTCGATTCAAAATTGCATACCAACTTTTGTAATATGTATAATTTGCAATAGTTTAAAAATATCAAAGCATTTGGCGAATAAGAAAGGAAAAAAAAAGACTTAGCACTTCTAATGAAAACTAGTGATTTTTTTTGCTTTGTATTAAAATAAATAAAAAAAAATTATTTGCTTTAGGGATGTGAATAAAAAGGAGCATAAAAGTTTCCATAACTCTTGATTCTTACCTTAGATCTCCCAAATTTTGTGAGAAAAATGAAATACATATAAAAAATAATTTTGGTTATTTTATTTTACTTAATTGGATTTTTCGCCAATCAAATCGTACCTGTCCCCTTAAATAAAAAAAAACAATCACTACGAGCCGTCAAACATAAGTTGTTTTTCAATAATCCATTCCTTTACGATTAGAGTTTCAAATAAAAATGGAAAGAATAAACGTAAAATTAAATAAAATTTGGCATTGCTCTTGTTAAGTAAGTTGACACAAAAATGTGAAAGCAGGAAAAATGTCAGAGTGGAATAAAATGATATTGTGAAAGAATACTTTTATTTTTAAATCAATATGAGGATTTTTCACGCGGCTATTGAAGTAAAATATGTATAGAGTGAATCTGAAATATTTAAAAGTATGTCTCAATATATCATTATAAATTTGAGTTGATACTGATATTTAAACACTAAAAAATCTGATTGAATATTCACGACAAAATGCTTCATTTGAATACAAATATCTATTTTAAAATTTGTAAATACTTATTTGTGAATGCAAATGCTTATTTTTCGTATTTAAACCATAGGAAAAAAATTAATTTTTAAAAATTTAAATTCTATATTTTAATAATTGAATTAATTAAATTGTAATTTTAAATTATTTTATTCTTATTACGATGATTATCGTTCTAATAAGAAATAAGTTTTGTCTCGGAAATATATAAATTTTTTGTCTTAATATATCTGTCAAGATGACAGATATTTTCTGTCGTTCTTATACTGTTACAAAATTTAATTTATCTTTTTACAAAAATAGTAGGGAATAATATTGAACAAGACTATTAATTTATAAAGCAATACAAAAT
Organism: Trichonephila clavata; assembly: GCA_019973975.1. Lineage (NCBI taxonomy): Eukaryota > Metazoa > Arthropoda > Arachnida > Araneae > Nephilidae > Trichonephila > Trichonephila clavata. The sequence goes on along the minus strand of BMAO01026899.1, from coordinate 802,743 downwards.
ATAATTTTCATTTACTTTAAAAGAAGCTTATTTAATATGTATTATTAAATTTTTTTTAAAAAAAAAGTATCTGTGCATGTGTTATTTTATTCAACAAATGGGATACAATTACATACAAATAAGATAAGCGAGAAATAAGTTATTAGAAATAAATTAATTAAAATATCAAATTCAAAGACACTGATAAATTTACAGGTATATGACGTATTGGTAAATAAAATTACTGCAGATTTTTTTTTCCTTTTCAGAAAGATGACGAATGAAACTCAAAAAATAAAACTTATAGAATGTTGCTTACTTTTTCCATCAAAGCATCAGCTAGACAAAAAAAAATAATAATAATAGTCTTTTGCAATTCAATATCCATATATTTACAGATATCGTGTATTCATAATGTATACATGTAAAAGGCAGAACTCACTGAGTGACGTATTGAATCATAACTGGCACAAAATCTTCTGTGCCTTGGGAATTTTATATGGTATCTGTTAGAAGAAGGAAGAAAAAATATCTTGGAGTTTGATCTTAAAAAAGTAAATAAAAAAAATGGAAAATTTTTGATAAATATTTTAAAAGTACATGCATTGAAAAGTAGAATATTTCGATGTTGTAGATTCAGAGAATGAAATCTTAAGCATTAGTGTGTTTATTTCTTAAACTTGTTTTACTCACTTTTTTGAATAGACAGCGCATTAAAACCTCTATTAGATCGATATCGGCAGTTTTTGAACACCATAGGAAGTCTAACGGATAATTAATATTCCAAAAATATTTGCTTAGATTTTAATGTGAGGAAATTATTACCTAGAGGTAATTCTAATAAAAATTAAATCAGTTTTATTGTATCCATTGTATCGTACAAAACCGAGAAAAAACTACGTTTTTTAGAATTCTCGTTAAGCGGTAGCATATTTTTGAAGTGAAAACTTCGATTAAAATTTCTTGATATTTGTCTTCCAAAAATAATTGCATTCGTCTCAAAACTTCAGAAGCAGTCGTTATTTGGATGCTGTCCAATAAAAGATGAACAAATAAAGATTATAAGAATTGTCATAACTTTAATAACTGTGTATAAAGTATGTAAAACTATGTTAGAGGGAAACATCATTGTTTTGAAACAATTACTTAATATTCGAAAGAAAAACGGATTTATCCCATTTTTTTAATGTTTAAGGCAGTGCTTCTCAAACTTTCAATATTTGCGATCCAGTGTTCAATCACAATTTTCATCACGCCCACCCCCCATACGATAACAATGTATTGAACTCAATATATTATACTTTGGCACGGAAGCTACAATACGACTTTGACTTCTCAGGTGTCACCGGCGTGTATAAAAGTCTTGCTTAGTTAAAGCATTAATTGTCCAAGACGTATATATACGTCTTTCCGAAGTAAGATCTTTTCTGCGTACTGATATCCATAAAATTATTCCGAAGGCATTGGAATGCAATAAAAAGACCTCGACAGTGTTTGCGAAGGATTTACTTATTTCAGAGGATTTGCTTACATTTATGCCTTTTCTCTCCCCCCCCCCCGAATACATCACATACGTGTGCCTACGTGGGAAACAGTAACATTGAGGAGGGAATAGAGTAACTTTTAATCCGCAGTTTAGGGATTAATTTTAAACTGTACAAATTATTAAGATATAAGTGTTAATATTTGATGTGTAACATCTTTCCTTTCGATTGCTGGAGATTTGTAGGAGTGATTTCGTGAAAATAAACGGAAATGCATAACAGGAACTTGGGGAAGCGCTCGCTATTCAGTGAAGTTTTGTTTTTTCTCCTTCATTCGGGAGGGGTTCCGCCCCTTCCCCCACCCCCTGCGGTCTAGACCGTGGGATCTTTGTTTTAGTTTTCTCACTTTAGGATCAGAGAAGAAGCTAAGTCCTTTAGGCAGAGACGTGGTTAGACAATGACGAACGTGTTTCGATGCCTGACTTTGATTGATGCGTACAATTTAAACGACCGGGCCACAGAGCAGCTGGTGTTGCGATCTATCCTAAACAGAATAACTCACATGTTGTGACTCGGCATATGGATATTATTTAAGGTCAAACAAGTGGACTGGGTATTGTTAGTTAAGATATTGGGGACATATGTGTGGCAAAATGCTTATATGAAAATGGACAAACAGTGATTTCGGTGGTCGTATACATTTCTCCAAATCAAACCGTTCAAAAAATTAAAGATTTCCTGCATTTTTTTTACTTTTACCATATACCAAAGGTGGTTCTGCTCCTTTAAAAAAAAAACTATCACTGGCTTCCCATGATTTTGAGTGGTGATTTTAAAGTTAATTTCAGTTTGCTAGAAGCCGAGCCACTCATAGCTTTTTTGAATGATAAACTCAAGCTACAAATGAACACAAATCGAAATGTTTCGACAACTAACAGTGGTACTGTTATTGACACTATTTTTCAACGGTTTTTAAATACTTTGAAAACACACAAGTATAATGTCATATTTTAGTTATCATAAATTATCATTACCGCTCTTCCCCAAATTGAACAAGAATATTTATTTTTGATAAAAAATTGCATTACTCCTTGTGTTAATTAAATAAAATTTTCATTAAAGATATAATTATTCCATTGAAAATTATTTCCAATCATACTTGATCCATTTTCTTTTTCAGGATTTAAGTTGCTATTGCGAATTTACCACGATAACATGTCAGATGTCACACATCGTATGCGACTACTGTAAGAATCGTTTTTTTTTTGTATACAATTTTATATATGACAAGTTTAAGGGGTCCCTGGTAAACTGGTTCTTAACTAGTATTGTCAAAGTAATTATAAAATACATTGGGCAATACTGGTACATTTACATGTGTATTATATCAGTGTAAATGTGCATTTTATTTTTTGTGTCAGAATGTATTCTGTTTCCTTACTTTATTCTTAAATCTTGTGTTTTCGACTTTTCAATATGCTCGCCCCCTTCTAAGAGCTATCACACCCCACAGTTTGAGAAAAACTGGTGGCATGCAATTTTTTTAGGCTTGTTTAGCTTAAACTGTTAGTACAAAGTTATTGTCTAGGAGATATTGTTTTCTCTGTGCGTTAAGACATCGGGTAACATAGGATGCTGTAAATTTAATATTCCAAAGAATCCTTCTTGTGTTGCTTTGTGGATGAAATTGCTCTTTATCTTTTCACAAAAATTTAAAGAAAAAATGTAATTTTATATAATGTGCATTAATACTATAAAAATTAGGGGGGAAAACTGTCATTTAAATATCTTAAATTTTATTTATTATGAAGTTGTTTATGGATATAAAAACAAAATAAATTGTGAAATTTTCCTTACTCATTTTTGTGACAAAAAACAACGATATTTTGATTATTTTCTTTAACCAACGAAAAAGGTTTCATAACAGAACTTCATAATTTTGTATTGCTGTGATACATTTTATAAAATGGAATAAGAAAAACTAGAAAAACATATCAGATTATATGAATTTCAAGTTAGCGGAAATTAGGTCCTCTTTTTAGAAAGTTTCTTAAATCATTGACGTATTTCTTTACAATTCTACGTTAATAAAGCTCTCACTCAAAAATAATTGATTACATTTGATTTTTCCCGAAACTGCACAACATAACAGTACTAGGTGCATCTTATCTAAATCCCTAAATAGAGCATTTTTTCTTAATTTTCCATTGTAGTTTAATTTAGTACTTGAGAGGGCAAAATATCTGACATAACATAAAATTATAAGGATATGGAATTTTTATTTGATAAATATAATACCACGCGTTATCAAAATTTAATAATTTTTTTCAAAAAAAAACATTTATCTTTCCAAACTGGAAAGGAAACAGAATAATCTTGCAATTTTCCACGATTAGCAGTGTAGCTAACCAGTTTTCTTCGAAAATTATTTAATTTTTATCGATATCAAGAAAATCTGATGATTCACTGAAAGAATTGCTGTTTCAATTTATATATCCGTATTTCATAATTTAAAGCAAATTTAAATTTTATTTATTTACTCAAGTTAACAGTTATTCAAGATTTATAAACCTTAAAAAATAGTTCAACTTTTCTTATATGTTTCCCTTATTTTCTTAAATTATTCTGCAAAAACACCATTTTTATCAAATGAGCTCAAAATTAAAATTGTTGTTGAAAGAGAAAATTTTAATAAATATTTTTACTATTTTCGTTGTGTGTGTGTGTTTCAGTCATTATTAAATATATCCACTCAAAATAGTTCCGAAGTTTATGGATCAGAACATATATTCATGGAACAAAGGATGAAAAATTGTGGTGTCGCCATCTATAGGAAGTAATTTGAAACAATCATTAACTTGACTCTCTTATGCAAGGCCGCTTGGAAGTATTTTATTTTAATCAACAGAGAGAAACAAACTGACAGTTCAAGCCATGAAATTTCAAATCAAATATTCGTTTGATGTTCACATTGTTTCTATTTTAATAATTTAATAATAATTTTAGAGAAATATTTCACAAAAAATACCTAAGTGTGAAATTTTGAAAGTATTCAAAATATCTTTAATATTTATAAAACTATTAAAAAATCAAAATTGGATATAATATACTTCTGTCTATCACTCTTAATGTCGAAAAATTATGGGAAGTAGTCATTGCGAGTGAAAACATATGATAGGTAGTAAATTCGTTCAAGAAACATTATAAGAAATCAGATTTTTCTCTTAAACTTTTTTAATGATATATGTTTTAAAATTTTGATTCAATGATATTTTCTGTGCATTATTTTCTGTAAAAAATTTCAACCTAATGAGGATATTAGATATTGTTTTACTTTTTTTTTCAACCAAAGATTTCTTTCATGCAATATATTCATGGTTATTTCCACATTTCATCACTTTTATCCAATGACTCTTGTGAATGAAAATTCGTTTAGTTATTATATCACGTATAATAGGAACAGAAATAAAGAAAATTTGTTATTTTTTCTTTTATTTCATGAGATATGCATCAGTAATTACGTTTTATTGAATCTATAATTGCATTATTCTGCTTAACTTCATAAGAATCGTGAAAAACAAACTTTCATCCGAAAAACACATTTACACATTTTACTAAATAATACATAAATAAAAAATTGTGAATAAGAATTGAAATAAAATATTAAAATAATGAGTTTATTCAATAATAAAAATTTTAATAAAACTACAAAACTGTCTTCTCTGTATTTTTTTTTTTTTTTTACATTTTTCAAGCGATTAACAATATTATGTTTCGCATTTTAATTTTCTGATCAGGATCTTATTAAGGCCTTTAAAAATAAATTTTTAATTTAATACATTCTCCCCTTGGTGAAAGATAGATATTAATATATTATTTTTCCCCATGTTCATCATATATATATATATATATATATATATATATGGAAAAAATTTATATATAAAATAGAACATAACAGGGGGAAAAAAAAATTAAGATCAAATCTAATGAAATACAAATAAGAAGCTAGCGAGTCAAAATGCAATTTCAGACTTAGGACCGAATAAGTGGGGTTAAACTAGTTTGAAGGCGATATATATATATATATATATATATATATATATATTTATTTTTCAGAAACTTTAATTTGCTTGAATTCAGTTTGAAGAGAGAGATGTTTCAAAAGAAAATGTAATATGTATAAATCTATACATTTTCAAAAGAAAATCAAAAATTAAATCGGAAAACTCAATTACATTAATAAAAAGTTGAAATTTTCGACAACGAAAAGAATTTAAACTTTCATCTAAATTATGTAATTAATTGAAATTGGCAGACAAATTATGTATCAATAAAACATTAGCGAAAGTAAAATAATGATTCCGATAAATAGAATGCTTTACGTCTCATTCTTTTTCTTTAAAATACCGAAAGCAGTTAAGTAACTCCTGTAAAAAGTAATTAATTTCTCTCATGAATATGGCATAGCGATTAGGCAACAAAACATGTTTTTAAGAAATCGAAAGTTGCATTAGGAAATAAATTTACAATCTATAATAACCGAATTATATATAATACTATCTGCATGGACCGGCGTTGCACGGGCTTTTACCGAGAGTATAACTTAATCCCCATTTTAATATCTTCCTATTTTCTGACGCCAACACTTTTGTGTGAGTGTGACGCGTACGATGTAAATGCATGGCCTGTGAATGCGTTTAACATTTTCGTTTAACATTTTCAAATTACGAAATTTTACTATTATTTTAAATTTTAAAGTAAAATTGTGGATTTTTTTAAATGTTCGACACCAATATTGATTCATTTTAGAGAAAATAATAGAATATGCAAAATATCATTGTTTTGTAAAAAAAAAGGTTTTTTTTTTTTAAATTCTTAAAAAAAAAAGATAGTTTTCGTTATTTTCTTTTTTAAATCACTTATTCTAAATGCTCAATGAACTTTTAAAAAATCATTTTCATTTAAATGAATCGATATTTATTCAGTTTAGAAGGAATCATAAAATAGGCAAAGTATTATTGTTTTGAAGGGGGAAAATCCGAATCGGGACGAAAAAATGATTTTTGGTATTTATTTATTAAATCACTGATTTTAAAAGAGAAAATTATGATTTTTTTTAGTTCAGATGGTTTACTTTTCCTAATTATAAGAAAACCATACATAACGATTGAAAAATTTCGGATAATGATTTACAGGAAACACACAATACTACTTTATTTTAAAAAATATTTATTTAATGAAATACGTTTAAATGTATTGCAAATAAACTTATTTAAAATAATGATAACGGAGTATAAACGCGATTAAATTTTTCGCAAATATAATTAATGCCAAAATTCTTACCGTTACCTATTGAAACGAATGTTTATTTCTTTATTGCGTTGTTTTTGAGTGTTAAATTAAACATAAGTTACAAAAAAAAAAAAAAAAAAAGCTAAAAAGCCTTTATTTACACATTTACAGTATAAAATTCAAAAAGAAAATAATACTATGTGATAAAACTATATTTCAGAATATTTTTTTTTTACATTTTTTATGATATATTTTTCTTATATTCCAATGATCTTCAATATATCAATCTTTAAGAATAAAAAAAACTATCGGTTGTGATGTTTTATATAAATGAGCGTCCGGCCCCAAATAGAAATGTTATGAGGGAATTCCCCTTTTTACTACGCAGCAAAAGACTGAAACTACCTCAACCTTTCCCGTCTTCGAAACAGAAAGCTAACGCAAAGTGACGACTCAATTAAGAATTTTTTTTAAAGTTTTCATTTTTTTTAAGGGCTTAACTTTCACGTTAAAGTTTTGAAATTTTACTCATTATCGCAAAAACAAAGTACTTTTAAATAAAAAATGTACAAAAAAGACTTAATTATTTCTCGCAAAAACGGTATTTTACGAAAATCACAAAATTTTTTTAAAATACGTAATATTAAAGCTATTTTTTCAATTTTCGCACAAAGGTTGGATAACATTATTCTACATACATAAAAAAAGTTTCGTACGATAATTTTAATAAATGACGAAGTTATTTAATGTTGAGTTAAAATTTTGAGTATTTTTTAAAAATTCGTACAAAAAAAGTTTTTAGCATTTTACTTTTTAAATGACTGATTCAAAAAGAAAAAAACATGAAATTATTTAGTAAAAAATATCGTTTTAATAACACGAAAATAAATTCGTATGCAACGATTTGGAAAAGATTTTCATAAAAAACCATCAGTTTTAACTCATTTTTTAAAAATATCCTGAACAATAGAAAATATAATTATTTTGCAAAAAACGTTATAATGTATCGTGGCCAAAGAAATTATCTTTCCGATTTCGTAATTAATTTTTGTCTGATTTAAAAAACAAAAATCGGATAGCTGTTTAAGTAACGTCGAGAATAACGAAATATTTCACTCTCTGTTCATTCACAACGCTAGGCGGGAAAAACAACACGCAGGGTTAAGGCAATTAAGCGTTTTAAGGTTTTTAATTATTATCTTTTTAACTAATTACAATATCAGAATGAAAAATAGTTTACATCCTATTCTCAGACCTACTGAATATACGCACAAAATTTCATAAAATTTGATCGAGTCGTTTTTGGAGGAGTTTGGCTACAAGCACTGTGACACGAGAATTTTATATATTAGATCTAAAATGGGGTATCGATTAACTATTTTAGTTTATAGATAAATTTTAAAAAAAGTCCCTTGTGTTAATGAAAGGCAAAACTATTTGAATTAGCCCGAATAATGTATTTTTCTCGGGTTCCAACTGCATATTGAAACCTACCAAAATTACGTTTGCGAAGCAAGGTTCCCACGTTATTTCCTTCCAGCTCTTGACTTTCACCAGGTTCATTGTAAAGCTATATAAGATTGTGACGGATCTATACGCGTCTATGACTAACCTCTTGAGGACTCTTCTGGGGAAATATTTTTGCCAACCAACTTTCACCGAAGGAAGAAAACGGGATTATGCAAATTAAGTATGTTATATAAATTCTGTATTTGCGAGTTTTGTAGTTTGTTGGTTAGTGGATGATCGGGAATTTATTAAGTGCAAATCTAAGTTTATAAAAGTATCAATTGAAGAATTCCAAGAGAGGATCATTCGGAGGTGATCGAATCCAGTTAAAGATTACTGTTCAAGGCCTCAACAGTAGGACTTCTCAAGAGTCCAGGTATCGGGATCCTTATTTAAATATAAGTTTAGCTTATTAGTGTACGGCGTAGTTGATATTGAGCTTGTATAAGTTATCGTGGAATCAGTTGAGGGTCGGTAATATTATCTCCAGGCTAACGGGTCTCACCTTCATGCTCTGCATACTGATCAACATTCTTAATTGGATTATTATTGTGCTTGTTTGATATTTTGTGTCAATAAAATAATTAGAGTGAATAATGTCGACTGATTATTCAGTTCTTCCCACACATCTAGCCGGGTCCGAGAGTAGACAAGGGGGATTAGAGGGAAGCAGGAACCAACAAGCATTACAAGATGAAGCTCGCCACCTCGCCCTATTTTTTTATTTTATAATAATAATAATAATAAAGACGTTTCCAATACGCTTATGATGTTAGGTCTAGCATGCATAACTGAAGTAAATTCAATAATGTTTCAGAGGCACTGCACAGAAATTTCAACTGGATGTACTTGACAAAAGTTGAAACCTGGCATGAGTTTGAAATTTTGTCTATTGACAAATACTGGCACTTCAACCGATTAGATTTCGTGATTGTTGGTTGTACGAAAGGCATCAAGAATAACTTCTTACTAGTGGTAAGCGGAAATAAATTAAAGATGCTTGATAATGTTTATTGAAACACATATAACGAGTGTTAAGTTGCATTGCAGCATAGAGATTATCAGAGTTATAACATTTGTCTAGCTGTTGACTCTAGGAAATCTGCCACTTGGGATTGAAATCACCATGTGGACATCGTATATACGTTTCTGTTATAGGTAAAATGCTGGAAAGAGAAGAATTTCTTCAATTAGCACCGTCGCATCCGCTTCTCAAATTCCTCGTCTCATTTGTACTTATCACGGACATTCTTCCTACCTTCGAGAAAATTGCCCCGACATCAATGTTCTGTTTGTTCAACATATCATGCCCATATAATAGACACTGTTAACCTTCTCGCTGCACAATGCTACGTCTGCTACGTGTACTTTGTCCGTGGAAATCGCGGGATGCGCAGCGATTGGATTAACGAAATTCGACCAAAAACTTACTATGGACGACTTCACAATTAATTGGAAAAGGAGTTAGAGAAGATAACTTCGACCGCTACAGTTGTGATGCTTTTTTGCATGTTCCTTTTATTATTAGTCCTTTTGGGTAATTTCTGGTCTCTAAAAATAATTTTATTATAAAACTCCTCTTCGGAGAAGACGCGATTATGTAAATTAAGACTACTATATATAGTCTAGGCCTTCCGGTTAGAAAGAGAGAGATAGGATAAACTGCTAGCGAGCAGAGATTAATCAAATTGAATGTGAATCCAGGATATTCAATACACTCATGTTCATAAATTAAGGATAATTCAGAATCACACAGAAATTGAACTATAAAATAAAAATTTCACCTGTAGAATTATCACACACATCTTGCAGAATATGCAAATCACAGGAAACGACCAGATGGCGTGGATAGTACATCACAATGACGAGAGTGTAAGAGAGGGGTATACAAGGAATGGTGGCAAAGAAGTAAAATTGTTCACAAGCACTTTAAAAGTCTTTCAGTGCAAATACCACATAGTTATGGCACAAAGGAAGCATTTGGATGATTTTTTACGTGGTAGAATTATCGGATGGCTGGAATGTTTACGTACCCAGCTGGAAGTATCCGAGGAACTTGGAATCACCCAGAGTGTTATTTCCAGGCTTTGGCAACGATTCCAAGATGATGGTAATATGAGTAGATGTTACAGCACATGTCACCCCCGAGTTACAACGCCGAATGAGGACCGGTATTTGGCAGTTACTGCCAAAAGAAACAGACGGAGCAGAGCATCAGACCTGTCTTGTCAGCTCCCTTCAGCTACCGGTACGACAGTTTAAAGGCAAACCGTGTACAGACGCTTAGAGCACATTGGTCTATATGCTCGTAGGCCTGTCAGATGTGTTCCCCTTACCGCAACTCACTGTCGTCTGTGATTAACCTGGAGTAGAGAGCATGCATTGTGGACACCGCAACAGTGGTCTTGTGTGATGTTTTCCGACGACTCCAGGTTTAGTTTGCAGTCTGATTCTCGCCGGACTTTCATATGGAGAGTGCCAGGTACCCGTTACCATCAAGAGAACACAATTAAACGACGCCGTTACGGTGGTGCAGGATGGCTCGTTTGGGGAGGAATTATTCTTGTTTCCAGAACTGACCTGCATGTTCAGAGTGTAACGATGACAGGCCACATCTATCGGGATGTCATTCTGGAACAACATGTACGTTTGTTTCGGGACGCCATGGGTGCTGAATTTCTGTTTATGGATGACAACGCCCGTCCTCACCGTGCAAACATTGTAGACGATTTGCCTTCAATCGGAGGATATCCCCCTTATAGATTGGCTAGCATACTCACCGGACTTGAATCCAATAGAGCTTGTGTGGTATATGCTCGGCCGACGAATTGCAGCCCATTAACCCCCTCCCACCTGTCTAACGGAACTTCGGAGGGCATTGCTTGATGAGTGGTGTAATATTCCCTAAGATCAGATTGATAATTTGATACTCAGCATGCGTAGGCGTTGTAAGGCCTGCATTGCATAGTCCGGGAGACATACCCCGTATTAACCATCATACTAACCATGTTATACTGTTTTTTGTAAATAGGTTCTTTTTTAAACTTCGCTCCAGGGAGTAAAAATCGCAATTTTTATTAATTATGTCAAACATATAGCATCCTTTTTCTCTTTACCTTTTGTTTAATAAATAGACTTTACAAATAATTCAAATTTGTTTTGCTTCTGTCTCTTTCTTTGCCTGAACTTCATTATCCTTAATTTAAGGACATGAGTGTATTTGATAATTGAATTACTTAAGGTGACAAATTGTCACTGGAGATTGAATCTAAATTAAATAGCTAAGAAGTCTGAGCTAATGTCTTGAGTAAGGGTATTTAGTATTAGTCTTTTCATATATCTCGCATACCTCATTAATTGTCTTCATAGTCATTAATTAGGTGTATCTCTTAGCTTAATCGATTGCATTTGAGTTGCGGTTAATATTGTGAATAAATTTGATTGCTTCTTGAAATATGGCGTCTTACTCCCAATTCTTCCACAGCTTTTGGCACGCAGGCGAGACTATTACGCAGTGACGTTTATAATTGGGAAAGGTCAATTGACTCAGATGATAGACATGCCAATCATTTACTCCTATGGGTGTACTGGCAATTTGTAATGTTACAACTGCTGCTTTTGGCAGCGAGGAAGGTGTATTTTGTGGATGAAACTTCGTACAATAAACGATTCGCATAAAAGCGATTCTTAATGAAAGAAATTCTTCATAGTAAGGTTTTATTTATTATAATATGAATAATAAAAGTATTACAGAGTTCCGGGTGAATATTTGCAAATAAATAAAGTTTTTAAATTTAATTTTTTCTAAGTAATGTTGATAAGTTTGTTAAGAAAAAAAACTCCCCATAATTATATTGAACTTGATTATGCAATCATTATTTACTTGGTGAAACGCCCACCCATCGTGGTCATTTAAACTGCTTGTTTTGAAGAATTTATCTTCTTTTCGAATAATTACAAAATTGTGTCGATTACATTTACAAAACCATTATTCCTTGATTTATTTTACTTTTCATTGACTATTGACTTAGGAATTAAAAAAGAAACTAAATCCAGTTAAGAACAATAAAAATGTGCTCATATTTCAAAGAAATAAAAATTTATTTCTATTTCTATTTTTTTTTTATTCAATTCAATAAGTTTCGTTGAAATTCTGAAAATAGTTCATGATTGTGTTAAAATATGTTTATTGTTACGAAAACATTTTTTTTCAAAACAATATATACTTTGTAAATAATTTATTTTATAATATTGAATTTGTATGTGCATTAGTAACACTGGAAAGCAGTTATTCGTCATTAATTTATTTAAACAACACCGCTTTCACTGTAACGGGATTCGTGAGAATACTCACTTAAACTAACATTGGGCTCTTTGACGTTTCACTTTAAGTTTAACTGCATCTATTTACAGTAGAAACGTAGTATCCACATATTAGGTTCTAAGATATAGTGTGTGAGCGAGATAAGAGCGGAAGTGGATAACTGTCAATTAATTGAGAAGCTAGCGATGAGCTAGTAAGCTAGTAAGACCATTTGCACCTTGAAAATTAGATCTTTCAATTAGTAGTATTTCATTACCTAGTTCTAAGTATTTATTGACTTTAATAATGAACATAACTACGAAAAGTTCTCGGGCAAGTCTTATTGATTGTCGGATCCAAGGCTATCCGTATATTTGCGGGTGATTCCATAATTTGGGGGGAAATATTTTTCAAAGGGCCTGCAATCCTTCAGATAAGTTAAAATGTGATTACCGCATTTTCAAATACAAGTTTTAAGTCTATTTTCACATCCAAAATTCAGCTAAATTTCGAAACCCGTAAAAACCAAATAGAAATAAACAAACTCGTGAATGCGAGAGTGAAGAGAACGGAAAACGAGTGGGAAGAGAAATTCGTATATGGCGCGTGATCGTCAAAATATTTCATGCCTTGGGGAGGGGGGGGGGCACTCGCAGTATGTTGATCATTTCCTTTCAGACATCTCAATATATGAACATGAATTTTTTCGATCGTTTTGGAAATTCGGATTCAGACGTTTACATTGAAGGATTTATGTGACTTTTCTTCTTCTTTTAGAATAAAAGTTTCATTCAAAATCCCCCCAAAGTGAAAAATTAGAAACACTTTCGCATGACTAACAAAAAACATAACGAAAAATATTTTACCTAAACTACACTTTTCCCTACCAAGAATAACGGATCCGTATATTTTGAAATCCCTACTTTAGGTTAAAAAAAATTCAAAAAATTCTTGACTCATACGGAAATATACGATATTTAAATTTCAGTCAATTTTTCTCACTTCTTAGGTAGGATAAATAAATGCATTAAGACAGTGCTTCTCAAACTTTCAATATTAGTGACCCAATTTTCAATCATAATCTTCATCGCCCCTCCCATACAGTAACATTGCATTGAATGCAATAATAATGCACTTTGAAGTGCTGAATTTGCAATATATGACTTTAAATACAAGTAACATAAATTACCAAGATATATTAAATTTTGAATAGAAAAGTTCAAGGAAGTCAGTAGTAATTATTAAACCTGTTCCTAATTTAATGTAAATAAATAAATTATCAATTGTATTGTACTGTACAGAAAAATTTATAAGTATATTATAGCAGTGTACACATGGATTTTTATTATCTATTATACGAGAATTTCTCGTATCAGAATGTATTTTCTTTTGCTTCCTTTCAGTAAATTAACATATGTATATATTTTTAATTAATCTTCTATTTTTGATATGTTTGCAACCTCCTTATAGAGTTGTCCCGCCCCCTGAGGGCGGGGGACAAACCCCACAATTTGAGAAACGCTGCGTTAGAATAGTCATTTGCGTTTGTTGTTATTCCTAGCGTTTTGTGTCATGACATCTACTCCTACTGTAAGACTGAATCTCTCTAATTGTGAAGCAATCTCTCGTAACGGTCCCACAAAGATTCATAGTCAGGTTTTTCAGAGGGGGGGGGGAGGTGACAACTTTTTAATGCAAATCATTTGAGCAACATATCATTGTTTGTTAATGTAGCTAAATCACTACTACCTCACATGTTTTAACATTATTACAAAGATGAGAGTTTTAGGCATGTTACGTACGTATCATGCATTCTAATTTGTCTTTCTCTTGTGAGCAACTGAATGAAGGTTGTGAAATAATATTTATAAAAAATGATATCTTCCCCTTAATTATCTTATTTCAAACTAATATAGTGCAGCTTTCCTTTAATTGGCGAGCTTTACAATTAGAGAAATGCTTGATAATCTGTAAGCTTTTTCATTCAAAAAAAATGTCAGGAATTGTTAAATATATGAGGAGTGTTCAAATGAAATTGATTCGAGTTGTGTATTCCTGAGATGCTTAAGAACAGAAATGAGACAGATACATAGATAGAAACAATAATACTTAAAGAGTGAAATGAATACAAAGTTTGTTAAAAGAAATCACTTATGGCATTTAGGCAGGCGTCTCATTTCTTAGAAAGGTTACGAATTCCGTCCATGAAGAACGATGCCAGTTTACCATGGAACCAGTTCAAAACTGCAACCTTTATCTCACGTACATGTTTGGAGCAATTTTTGGTCCAATGCGTGCAATTTTTACTCCGTAAGCGCAACAGCTTTCGAACAACTTTTTGCCAATGAGCTGAAAAAGTTGCTCCAAAAGTTGCTTGGAATTCTAGCCAGTGGGGTTCATCAGTGCACTACGTCATGAACAAGATGGTGGTAACGATGGTAGCTTCGCATCAGATATAGCGTATAATATTTTAATGGTATACAATATTTTAACGGCGTATAATATTTTAAACAGAATTGTGCTTCATTTCTGCTTACGCCCATCAACAAAAGCTCGAGCGAAATAAAAGAAATACTACTGGATGGTCGTTTTCTAAGCAGAAAAATCAGTAAGTTATGTTTCAATGTGAAGAAGGAGCATGGCTGACGTAAGAGCATGTCGTTTTGCTTACGGAAACCCTTCACCCTTAGATTGGTCAAAAGGTTGCACGGAAAATGTGCGCGTGATAAGGCCTCTACCTCATCATCGGAGTGAAATTGTTGACCCAGTAGGATTTTCTTAAGTGGTCAAAATATATCATAGTCGCAAGGTGACCAATCTATAGACAGTAAGCTGGATGTTCCAAGAATTCCCACGTTTTACGAGCCAGTGCCTTAGCACACACCTTGACGATATGTGGCATTGTATTGTCGTGCAGAATTATGACATCTAACGACTGCATACCAAGGCTTTTGTTTTAATAACCTTATAGAGCCTATCAAGTGCTTGATTATACTGTTGGGCATTTATGGTCAGGCTCCTTAAACATCAGCAATAGGAATCCCTTCATATCGAAAATTAATTTTCAAAAAATATCCAATGACCCAGCATTCTGCGAACATCCATTGGCTTGCATCTTTTCAGCATTAAAAACTTTCTTACAGCTCTCTGATCCATTTGCTGCAGTTACATTCACACCAGGCATTTTTAAATGAATGACACGTCCTTAGAAATGCAGTTATCACAAATCTGCTTGCGCACGCGCGTTCTTCATACATACACCTTCACTACCGCGTTTTTTCTCTCGAAAATACGTTGAAAACTGTTCGCGTGCGTCCCTTAGAATAATTTTCATTTGAACACGCCTTATACTTAGAACTATATTTTTCGGCATTGTTGGTAAGAATAAAATTATATATATATATATATATTATATATATATATATATATATATAATTAATCCCATATTTAACTGTCAGTATAGTTGTGTTAATAAATTTTTATGTGTGAAATAAATTGAATAAATTTCAGAATTATCTGAAATTGAAATCCTCAGAGAATTTTCTACAAGGGGGTAATTTTTATGCTAATATATAAGTCCTATTTCCTAAAAAATTCCTTGAACACAATTTATTCTTAACAGCGACATACTTTAACTTTAAGATTTTCACTCCTTTGGTGCCTTTTAAAGTATTTTTTGATTATGTTATATAAAATATTTAATTTACAAAGTTGTCCCAGTTTTTAAAAATTTGCAGAATAATGCAAATATTTAGATATAGCTACATTGTTTATTGAAGTTTTATGAATTTCACTTGATCATTACTTTAATAAAAGGACGTAATTATTCATTTGAAAAATTCAAGTAGCACAAAACCTGTGTTTTAAAAACAGATGACTATTTGAAGAATCTTTAAAAAATTATTAGTACAACGATATTACGAAAATTGCATTTAGTAAAGCAAATATTAAAATTATTACATATACATTAAGAGGAGAAAAATTAAAAATTTGTTAAGAATGCTAAGAAAGATTATAAAAAGAGGACATTATTTTAAAATAACTAGGAATTTTTATTTTTGATTAGCTAGAATACTCATATTTTTCATGGTTCAAATTTTTAACTATACATTTTCCTGCCATCTTCGAAGGTGAAAAATTTTAGTTTTTAGTTTTAACTTAAACTGAATCATTTAAATATAAATTTGGATTTTAGAACACTATAAGAGAGATTTATTTTGTGAACATGAATGAAAACAAATACTTTTTTATGTTATAAATTGAAGCTAAAGATGTTGTTTATTTTTTTTCCCATTAGCATCAAAATTAATTCATATATAAACTAGTATTCAATCAATATTTTAAATAAGAATAAATATGTTTTTAACAAACTTGATTAACATATATTTAAATATATTTTCAAAAAATGAGTTAATTTTTTTTAAATAAATAAATTGACTAAGTTTAATGTATTGTGCGTCATAGAATAAAAATACCGATGATAAATATTTGTACTTTATTTGCAATAAATTTTGAGATTTTTAAATGCAATATTTGTTGCTATGTCATGGTCACTTTTCCACTCACTTTTATTCACAATAGAACAAATGAAATTTATTATCTGTCATGTTTGTAAATAAAAAAAAATCTGAATTGTGATGTTCGATTTTTTAGTAAAATTTGAATTCTCGCAAATTATCGGATTATCGCAGAAGTGATTACATTAAATTTAACCGAAATTGTAAGTAGACATATATCCAATAGATGGAGCCACAGTACTTTTAAACGGTTCCCAGGTAAATTTAGAGCATTTTTTCTTCCACGTGTTGTGGGTGACAAATTTTTATTTTGAAGAAAACAATACAATTTCAAGAAGTCTAACAAGAATAGGCAATAGATTTTGAACAAAAACAACATATACATTAGTTTGTAAAAGAAAAAAAAAAACACTGTGGGAGATAAAACTTGCAGTTGACTAAAAAAATTCCTGTGCAAAGCGTCGCTTGCGAGATATCTTGTAATTTCTAATTTATTTTGTTGAAATTTTTTACATACAAAGAAGTTTTCTTTTGTTTTGCTTGATTGAATTTTACGTCTGTCTTAATAATTTTGATGTGTAATGATTTTCATTGGAACAAATCCATAAACCATAATTTTAACTTCACAGACGAGCGATAATTTAGCGGACAAAATCAATCACTAATTTTATAAATAGACTTTAAAATTACCCTGGCATGGTAAAAAGTGTGAGTGCTGCAAACTCAAAAGTAAAAGAGATCACTTTTCACTCCCAAAAAAAATAATAATAATTGTAGAGGAGGGGGGGGGGGCGATATGACAACGTCATACACAGTCACAAAAAAAAAAAAAAACATGTATCTCTATTTCTCTTTCTTTCACACATAAACACACACACAAATGTAATAAAAGTATCTTCTAAATTATTATTTTGATAAGAAACAAGTATATTAAATCGTTTCTTTTTAATTATTAAACGAAATTTCCATTCATCCTTTCTGGTAATTCTACCTCAAACGGGGTTATAAACTTATTCCGTGACTAACTGCAATCAATCTAAACTTGTAACGAAAACTACCAGATATCTTGTAGTCAGCAATCTTGGCGCATACGCTTACTACGAGATACATATCTCGTAATTCTGGCAATGAATGGGTCAAGTAAAAACTTTGATTAATATACTATGTAGAACTAACAAACTATGCAAAAAACTATAAATAAAGGTCATGATACTTTTTTTAAAGTCAGATGTTGTGCATTTGAGCTCTAATTTTCCTCCTAATTTCATAATCCCATCACGTAAGAAATATTAAGTGTTGAGTTGAGATATGATTGGTTTTCATGACTTTCTAAGTGCTGCAATTAGTTATTGTTAAATGGTTCCATGGAAATCAATTAAGCGGGGACCGGTACAAATTTTGGGACAGTAAACTGAGTTTTATCGGAGATAGAACCCGATGCTTCTCGGTCAAGCAAAAGCAGCCTTAAAGATAAAACTTACAATAAAGTATACTTTATTATGTCTTTGGATAATCAGTGTTTAATGTTTACTTGGATATCATATAAAAAATTCATCATAATTTGTGATGGATCTAAACGCGACCTTAGTACTAATCCTCTTGGGGAAACTTTGAGGCCAGCATTTGCGTTAATTCACAGTCTCTCAATAAGAAACCTTGACATTTAAATTTGACTAAATAAAGTCTAGGTTCTGTAAATGTAGATAGAAGGAGCAGGGAAGCTTTTGCAGTGATTCGTAGGTGAGAATATTTCATTGAGTATTTCATAAATACAGCGCGAGTTAAGGAATGAGTTGCTAAGGTAATAAATTGGTGAATTAAGGAACTAAGATAGAGTTTGAGTCATATTTAGTTAATCTTGCACTTGTTCACTTAGACTTGTTTACGTAGAGTTGTTCACTTAGACGCGTTTACTTAGAGTTGTTCATTTAGAATAGATTGCTCTCTTTATATATCACTCCTAGGGTCTCTTTTTGTAGTTTCACTTGTTATTGATTAAGTGTGTTTAAATAGTAATAAAATAATAGCTATTGTGGAAGTTTCTGGTGATGCTTTGTTTCCCCCCAAACCCTTAGGTAGGCAAGACGGTGAAGGAGCAGCGCCAAAAAGGCCACGCTCACAAATTACATGGCGCTGTCAATTACACCTGTTCATTTGATAATTATGATTTGCAAAATTATTATTATTTTTGATTGCGTTTGAAGTTTAAGTATGTATTTTTAACAGTATCCAGTTCCTTTTTTTCATGTTTGCAATTTTATTGAAGCTTAAAAATTTTTCTTTAATTTATTTATTTCTATTTTTCATTTTATTCCAGGTTATACTAGTACAAACACACAAAAATATTTTAATGTTTGGAACTTTACCTAGTACAATATTTTAAAATTCCTTTTATTTACATATTTTATTTTATATTTGTATTAAACACACTGGAGAAAAACTATGGAATGCTCATTTTTTAATTTATTAACACGTTGTTACATCTCGCCTGTTTTAATAAAAGCTTTTATTTTTTAGGCAAACTGTCAATATGCTTTAGTATAGTGCTCATTTCAAGTTTCGTCGACTCCACTTCTTCAGTATAACAGAATTTGGTAGGTGCTAGTTTTTCTTTTTTTAACAACGCGGTTCAACAAGTCCCAAATTTTCTGAAAGGCGATGGGATTTAGTGATTTTTTTTGGCATGTGAATTAAGATAAATTAACTTTGTGCATACAACTTATTTTGTGCACTTTTAGATGGATGAACAAATAGTTCATCCATCTAAAACAGTGGATTCGTAATTTGCCGTTTGTTTTTTAAAAAAAATAGAAAATATGTGTATGCCCTCAATTTGGTGTCTAACACAATGTCAAATACTTCTCAAATTTAATGCAATTAGACATCTCAACTTAAGTCCAGTTCCAGCAGTAGAAACAGACCTTTAAAACTTAATACTTTAATATTCTCTTTCCGCAGCTTAGAGGATCCATTTTGGTTTGAACACTTTATGAGCTTTTCGTATGAATTTGGAGTGATAGTCATTAGAATATAAACAAAACTGTGTGGGATTTATCTGAACATAATATCTACTTCAATTTCTCCATACCATGCTCTATTTTGGATGATTGTGAGTCTGGACGATTCCTCGGGGCTCGCGGGGTAAATATTTACAATCCATGCAATTCTAGCCTCGCAATTCTTTCTGGCATTAATTGATTAGGTCCTGAATTGAGGGTTTTCTTGATGAGTTTCATTCCGATTTCTAATTTTTATCATAGATTTTTGTACTCAGTTCCTCCTTTAATTTTTTTATTTATTTTCATATAATATATTTTTTAAATTACCGTATATTTTTCCGAATAGGATCCAATCCATATCTAGGCCGAAAATGTTTTTTTCTTCAAAAATTTACCTAAAATTCGAAATTTTTTTATGAACTGAAAATAAAGCTCATGTCATTTACAAACTTGTTGCCATGAGGCCGAAATTGTTGCAAAGTGAGGATAATATGTTACATATTCTTCAATTAAATTATTGAAATAGTGGTAACTATAGAGTTTTATTTCTGGTAACCATACCTACAACTAACATACTTTTTTAAATACATTTGTTGTATTGTTCAAGATTTGTGCTACAGTCATGATATCTGTATCAATTTTTTTTTCTTTTACATTATAAGTTATTTTCAAATCATCTAAAAGCTACAAGATTAAAATCACTTGCGCATGACTTACATAAAATGCTACAAAAATCGTTTTCCATGAACACACTACATTTTCCCGGTTTCAGCAGATTTGCATTTAATCTGAACCCTTTATTTTCATTTAAAAAAAAAATTCCAAAATTTTTCTGCTTGTACAAAGAAATATACGGAAAATAGATTTTGCATATAGTGGATAATGGAGTAAAAACCAGTTATTTAAAAAAAAAAAAATTTCCTTAAATCTGTATCAGTGCTCTCATCCGAAACCAATAGTATCATTTTTCCATTTTATTAGGTCACGTTTATGATCAAAATATTAAATTTAAAGGTAAATAAATTACGTTTTATAGTAAAAACTTTCTCACCGAGGAATGCGAAAATCGGTAGATGTCATGTATATGCATTGAAAACGAAACATTTATAGTGTCTTGTGAACTGTATGTCTTTTTCATTAATTATAGGTATAATAGTAATAAAGAGATAAATAAATAAAATTAAGAATACGTCAGTTTTCATTTTTGGCCTTTATGCAAGTTGTAATCTGGCTGGGTATTAAATTCGGAGATTCGATCTTCTTGGGTGATTTCTTGCCGTACACATTCCAAATGGCAAGACAGATCGGCAAGATCCAGTGATGGTTAGAGACTTCTGCTCATAAGAGTCCAAACGTACCCTATTGGAAAGAGATCTGGTGACCATTCTGGCCAAGAGAATGTTGGAGAAGCCTAAAGATAAGCAGTAGATAGGTGTGCCATGACCAAATGGTCATTATTCTGAAAATTATAAACAAGAAGGGCAATACTGTGGAACATAGAATCTCGTCGACAAAGCACCATGAATGATAACCAAATGCCCCTGGAGGTATGAAAAGATCTTTGGGGACAGCCAATGTTGCATTTAGTCTTGTTGAGCGCCAATTCCTTGGTAATGACAGTGATACGAATTTAATCTTAACCGATTGTTAAAATATATTAAAGAATTAAATTTAAGTAATAAAATTTAAGTTGAACATTATAAAATTTAATATTTATAAGTTAAATAAGTAAAGAAAACATTTAAATGATCAATAAAGACAGTGGATGGGGTTATTGGAGTGAAAAACTAAAGGGTAGCCAGTGCAATGAGCTGTGTGGCTTTCCCACTCGGTTCGTCGTGCAAGCATTGATGTCCAGGTAGTACGCCGGATCGTATGGATCGTTGAAACGGGCGCATCAGGGGCAGTGATTGCAGGTCGGATGACAACTCTATACTGGCATTCTATCATTGTTCTCGAGTGACTGCTACCTTCTTGCCAGTGTATTGTCATTGCTTACCCATTCCTACTAATATCGACGATTGGTAACATTGCTATAATCCAAATGTTGAGCGTTCCTGTGAATACTTATTTTTCTTTTAGTCCATTAGTCCATTTTTCTTTTAGTCTTTGATGGTGACGTTTTGCCATACTATTTATAAATCCATCTGCAATGCATAGATGCAGTTCACACGAGTTGATATAGCTCAACTCGTGATTTCATGGAAGTTAAACATCAGCATTAGAATGTTTTCTGTTTGATATATTTTCAGGATATCTCATTATTATGCTTTCATGCTCCAACTGACCACTCATTAGCCGCCGCAAATAATTTTTTTACATATTCTTCAGTAAGACATATTTATAGGTCAGTGCTTCTCAAACTTTCAACAATTGTGAACCAAATTTAAATAATAATTTTCATCGCCTGCCATCCATACAATAACAGTGTATTGAATACAGTAATAATGTACTTTGATGCTAAATCTACAATACGACTTTAATTATAAACCGCAAAAATTGTTAAGATAATTATTAGATTTTGTATGTAATTTTATATGACAAGCCCATCAAGTCACTGGTAAATATTAAACTTGTTTTTAACTTAGTATTGTTAAATAAATTATCAAATACATTGTGCAATACTGATACATTTATACATGTATTATATCAGTGTAAACGTGTATTTTATTTTTTGTTGTGTCACGATGTGTTTTGTTTTGCTTCTTTCAATATCTTTTAATATTATTTTATTTTCGACTTGTTGACATACTCGGGCCCTCATATAGGGTTACCACTTCCCACCCTAGGCTTACGAGACCCACAGTTAGAGAAACGCTCTGGTATAGACCATTTCGTCCCATCCCGAGTTACTCCTCCTTATTGCGTAAGATTTTTTTTTCTTGCAGAGAGAAAGAAATAGCTACAGCTTTTTTAAGAAAAGGCTTAGGAATTATTAATCAACATCAGACGTTTTGCTGTAACTGACGCTAAGATTATTCATGTAATTTGTTTTTAAATTAAGAAGTTACTCAACATCATTATATATTTTTTTGCTTGGTGTGTTAACAAATAATGTTTCTTAACCTAGAAATCAAGCCTTAGTGCATGATTTTCATATTTGAAATTATTTTGAGGCATATTTCAGTTTTAATAACTACTTATCTCTCTGAATTTTTCTTTAAAACGATATCCATCTTATTTTCAATACAAATGTCCATTTAAAATTGAAAAGATTTTTGAAAACGATCATTTTTAAATCAATCAAAATTACTGACATAAATTTGCTTTAAAAAATTGTCGTATTATTGAAAGCAATTTATTATAAATTTTAATACTTGTAAATTTTGCGAAATTGATGAGTAAATGTACTGTGAATATAAAATATGTACAAAAATGCCTGTGATGCGATGAAATCAGTGAATTTGTTTCCCTTCTTTGCTTAGAATTACTTTTATTCGGAATTGTTTGAACTTTTGAATGCATTTATGTATAAAAATATGGCGTTGTAGATTTTGAAACCAGAAATTGATATGTTAAAATGTACACATCGATACGTGCTGCCATCTCTTGGTTTTTACAGAAACTTTTTATAGTAGTTTCATTGATTTTTAAACTTTTCTTAGAGGCTACAATATTTTAGTTATTGAAATAAACTTTTTTGAGTAAACTACCACATCCTAACCAAATTCCATATGAAAAGGATTTTCTTATATAAATCTGCATTTCTATTGCAATATAAGAATTTCAAATGGACATTTGGATAAAATAACTATATAATATATAAACGTTTTAGGCGGAGAGAATTCTGCTTTTTGAGAAAAAAAAATGTTAATTAAAAAATACACTGCAATTTTTTTTACTGTGAAACTTTTAAACTTTATATTAATTACTCATTTAACTCAATTACCTCGAAAGCTTAAGTGAAAATAAGTAGCATATGATTTTAAAAATGTATGTCATGATCATCTTTTATTATTTCCACATCTGTTAATACTTAACAGATGTGGAAATAATAATAAAAAATAACACACAGAATAAATAAATTATTAATAATTATACCTTAAATACAATATATAAATCTTAAAGTTATTGTGGGTGAACAATAAATAGCTATGCAGTGTGAAACAAATGATAAGTATGAAATAGTTTTTTTAAAAATTATTTCATAAAAAAGTTTAAATTTTTAAAGCACAGGTGCATTATGCTCAATATTTTCCTTTTTAAAGTTTTTCTTGTTTATAATTTTTATAAAATATAAAAGGTGTCAGCAACAAACACTAAAGAGTTATAAAAAAGATTATAATAAATTTTTTTTATAAAAATTACGATTGATGAATTTTTTTCAAAAATTTAGATTTTCGTTTAAGTTTTACTTAATTTATATTTGATTTTATTAGCTCTTCCATTAATTTGTAATATCAATCTTTATACATGATTCAAAGTAACAAGAGATAGGAAATAGCTGAAGCAAATAACTTAGTGCTACTTTGTATTTTTTGAATATTTAATGTTTTTAAATAAAAAAAAAAATATAGCTCGTCAACTGATGTACTTGTAGACTGTAAGGTAAACTGTTTGGAAATTTTGATAAATAGGATATTATAAAAATATCATCACAAATTATTTTTACTATGTTTACCTTTTTTCTATATTTGACATTCTACATTTTATCTTTAAAATTCTCAGATCATACCTTGCAAGAGTAGCATATGCCAAATCACTTTCTTAATGTCTAAATTTTGTTAAGCAAAGAGTCGCCAAACTTTAATATCCCGTTTATATCGCTTGTATAATTTGCACCAAAGTTTACATTACAATTATTTAGCATTTTCTAATCTAAGTGTATACGAGCATAGCAATTATTTAACCTTGTCAGAACTTTACACGTCGGATTTGTAAAATTAACATTTAGGGCCTACAACAATGATGTATAGCAAGGGTCGCCAAACCAATCTACCAATGTGATTCAGCGTGCCACAGTATAGGACATTTTTGAAACAATTCGATGCCCGCTGTAATGCATGCAGGTCAATGATTAGATATTTACAGTTTTATCATACATTAATTTTGCATCACTTAAAGATATTTCTTAACATAAAATTAAATAGCATAAAATATAACTATTTCTTCAACAAAGTTTTAAAAATTAAAATTTTACACACATTATGTATTTTTAAACATATTTATTAAAACAAAAAATAGACAACGAAATAAGTATTTCCAATCATTATAGTTAAATAAATTTTTTATGCAAACCTAGTGCTTGCACCTCTCTATACTTTCATATTACCAACTCAGGGGTATAATTAGTGACTTTTAATTTGCGATGATTTTCAGCATTCAGTTGTTAACCAATTTCTTTTCGGAATCGAAATATTTTTCATATGAGGAAGGATTTTTTGGTTAGATATGTAGAACTAAAAGCAGAAAGTAGAGTACATGCAATTTCATTTCCAAACAGTTGAATCTTTCCAGCTATAACATTCAATAATTTACAAAATAGCTGTAAATTTATTTTTAGAGTTATTTTTTACGTTGTTTCGTAATCCCATAAATATCCCTGGTTCTGAAGATGTTTGTCAAATAAGGTCCATTACAAATTTAACAACTTCCATTCACTCAAAAATTAACAGACTTGTAGAGTTGCAGAGTGCAACTGAGAATTGTACCTCGCGCCACATGCGGCATGCGTGCCATAGGTTGCCGACCTCTGACGTATAGTCTAAACTATAGTAAAGATAAATCTAAGAATAAATTTACTTCAATTAAAATATTTTGATTCTTTAAATCGATTCCAATCTAATGTTTTAGGAAAAGAATCGACTAAGTTATTACAGATCTTTAGATCTATAAGACCAACAAACTTGAAACTTGGCACGCTCATTTCTTTCATTAAGTAAATTCGTGGAATTGAGAATTCAAGTGAGTTATAAAAAAATTCCGGCTTTTAAACTATTTAAATAATTATAATTAATTTATAAAGTATGTTTAACTATTTAAATATCTAAGAACGGTTTTTCGAAAATCACGTGAGGGGTGCGGGAGGATACAAAAGTGTTATAAGTAATAAAAAAAAAATCGCGTTTTTGAACTTTTAAACCTACAAAGTAGTGAAATTTCGTATTCAAGTTTCTATTATTGAGTTTATATTGATTTTGATACGCTATATATAAGAACACATTTTGCAAAAATCGACGCCCGAAGGGGGTTGAGGGAGCGTTACAAACAAAAGTTCCTCTCTTGAAGTATTAGTTGTACACACTTTGAATTTGGTAAGCATGTCTATCTTATAATGTATAAATGATATATAATGAAATGTTTAATTTTGAACAATAATTAATATTTTCACACCTGATAAGTTTCTCCATTGTTTTTTTTAGGTTTAAAAATACTTAAAGAAACTGAGGAGATATAAGTATTAATATTATGAATCACACAAATATTTTAATGTTATATAATACAAAAGAAACTGAAATAAAAGGAATCATGATAAAATAGGACCGGAAACCGTTTCTAAAATTTTGAAACCTTTTGAAATCATGGAGTGCAAAATTAATGCTATTGATTTATAAATTTATTTCTTTAATAATTACATTAATTAATAACTTTTAATCGGCGAATTTATGATATTTTTTATATTTCCAATAAAATGCTCAAGTGTTGTAAATTTTATTTTGTTATGAAATACACTATTAGATTTTTTTAACAGATTGAATAATAATATTATTCAGTTATTTTTAATTTATTTTTGATATATTTTATTGGGTTACATTGATACAT
This sequence comes from Trichonephila clavata, assembly GCA_019973975.1. Taxonomy (NCBI): domain Eukaryota; kingdom Metazoa; phylum Arthropoda; class Arachnida; order Araneae; family Nephilidae; genus Trichonephila; species Trichonephila clavata. Next base: position 775,898 of record BMAO01026899.1, on the reverse strand, counting down.
AAATCATACGATTGATTGATTAAAACTAAGTCTGTTATTATTATCACAGGATATTAGGGTTTAACTATAAGCCGAAATGAAGCTAAGACGTCATTGAATTGATTTTTTAAAATTTTAAATAAGTAAAAACGATTTAAAATTGGAGAGATTTGTCATTAATTTACATTATTTTTGTTTAACTATACCTTCCATTTTGTTGAGAAAATGTGGTTCTTAGATTAAATTTTAAGAAGAGCAAAAACATGTCAATGTAAGATTTCCCCCTATGGTGAGAATTTTTTACGTATACGTCTCAAATTTAGGAGGAAATTTGCGACTGAGATGATGAAATCTAAATTACTGTAGTTTTTCAGATAAAATTGCTGGAATTTAATTATGTTTTTTAATTTATTTTTCATACTGGCCTTTTGAGTCTTTGGCAACCAGAGATATTGACTTTGTCGGGGTGTTTTATTTGATCCACTAACCTTGCCTTTGATCCACTAACCTGTAGCCACCCCTTACACTAATACCTTCATGTCTATCTGAATACCCGGCTGGATGTGTTGGTGGACTTCATAATTCCAATTCAAACTGATTTATTGATTCTTATCAATATGTTACGAATAGACACAACACAATACTGATTAAGATAAATAAACTAAAGTGGAGTGAAGAGGTGAGATACCAATGCCAGTGGATAATAATACATAATTTCAACTGAATTTAGGACAGTCTAAACGCGCACAATTACAAATGAGCCTCACAATAATAATCTGGTTTTCTTAATCAAAGTCACTAACCTTATATTTTACTGCTGCGGTTCCTTCGTGACAACTTCAGGCACTTTATTTAGCTGGATGAATTGATGAAGACTCCACGCTCCGTAATCTTGAACTTCATTATTTTAAATCCGCTTCTCTTCGCGTACATCAAAACGTATCAGGCTCGCTTAACTTGTCAACAACAACGTGTCGACTTCTCGATCTTTAATTCACTTGACTTCTCGCTTCCTCTTACTTAGCTCCCTTCAACTCGCGAAAACCGAATTTATATAATATTCCTTATTTACATAAACCACGCTTAGTTTTCGAAGAAGGTTGGTTGAAATAAATAATTTGATTTTTAAAAAGAAAAAGAAGAGGTTAGTAAAAAACCGTATAGATCCGTCACAACCTACCAGTTCACTGTGCATGCCTTAGATGACTGGGATAAAAACGAATCCCTATTCGAGGCAGTTGTTAGACGTTTTTATTATTGTCATTTTATTGGCAACTTGCGGAAGTGGGTTTCGCTGCATGCCCTATTGTTTTTGCTGTTGAAGGACTTGCTGAGAGATACTTAGAGAAGGTTGTTTTTCCACTCCTTTACTGCAATTGACATACATCTCCAGTAGGTTTGAGTGTCGTTGGAAAATTATTCCGTTGACGTTGTGGGCAATCTCTAATAGAGATGACGGGTCTAGTTGATGTGTGCACTGTTGCACACATCAAGTAGAATTAGCGAGATTTATATATATTTTAGCGATATTCCATGGAAATACATAAGCAATCAATAAGAATGGGCTGTGCTCCTTCTACCGTTTTATTCCAGGTTCATCACTTTCTTGGAAGCTGTTGAGTGATTTGGGAAGGATAACCCATGGTGACTTTGAGTGTGAGCTTGGAAGAGGGAGATTTGAACAGACTCCCTTCCGGTCCAAATTTCCCGCGTTAGACGACTAGGATGAAAAGAGATTTTTATTCGGACCAATCGTTAAGCGTTTGTACTTCTGTCCTTTTGTTTGCCATTTGAGGAAGAAGGGTTCACTGAAAGTCTTTCAGTCAGTGCATCTTAAACTTTAAATTTTTGTGACCCCATTTCCAATCATAATTATCATCGCAACCTCCTTCTCCCCTTACAATAGCAAGAAATTGAATGTAATATTCATGTACTATACGACTTTAATTATATTCCGAACAAATCATTAAGAAAAGTATTAAATTTTGTTTTTGTTCTTTTTAAGCAATAGATATATACTTAAAATAAATTACTTCTAAATAATAATTATTTAAAATCTTTTTTTATATTTTGTAAATGCTCGCGCCCTCTATGTACGGTTATCATGCCCCCTTCACCATCACAGAGGTCTTCAAACTTTTTCAACTTTCAGAACCAATAGAACTTGAAGGCGTTTTCGTGGAACCTCACTCCATATACATACTTAGCAGAATATATCTCAAAAAACAATATTTAAAGTAGATTAACATGTTATAGATGCTTTATATTGTAAAATAAATCAAAAAAGTATTGCATTTATTAATAAAAATTCTAATTTAATTTTTTAATACAATTTACTCATTAATAACATTAACCTGTGATCCAAGTGTTACCCACTCATGCATTACATCCAGTAACAGGGATATGTGCTTCCTTTTTTTCACACAAATCCTCGGTCAATCGCATTTCATATTCCAAATTTAATTTGTTTCTATACTTTGCTTTTGAAGCCATTCGCGTTAAGAAATATATTTCCCTTACACATAATGTTCTGAATGGCATTAAAATATTTATAACTGTGTGAGAAATACTGTGCCTCTTACATGAATTTGCAACCTAAAATTTAGGAGCTGTTCTTGCTTAAATTTATATATTAGCATTGAATTTGTTTATATGACGTTCCTCTCTTTCATTATAGATGTTTTTTCCCCAAATGTAAAAAGAAACATTTTCGATTAGAAAACTATTTAGTTTTGAAAGACATTGCGCTAACTAACGAGTATAAAACAATCTAGTAGAAAATATACGTATATATAAATATAAAACGTTTTAGTATTATTAGTATATTATATTATAAAAGTTTTAGTGTTGCAAAATAAAATTACTATATGCAAATAAAATATGTTTCGTTTTATTTATTGTGATTAGCTTTATATACTTGTAACTATACAAACATCATAGAAAACGGGAATCCATATTCATAAGTTTCTTTTAGGTTTTCTTATTGTGACGTGGAACAATTGGGTATGCCTTGTGGAATTCCTGGGTTCCGTGGGACATAGTTTGAAAACCACTGCCTCAAGTGATTAATTTGATAAAATCGGCTCTTAATGAGAAGTAAAGGAGAAGTAATCGGCTAAGTAAATGAGAAGTTATGTATCTGAATCTGAAAAAGCTTGATTTGCGTGCTCTAAAAAAGAAAGAAATATTTATTTATGAAATATTTTTTTAATCAAAGTAACATCATTTCCTCTATTTAAATGGATAATTGGCAATGGACCTCGTAGTGTTTAACCTCATTTAACTAATAAGAATGTGATCACGACGCCTATCTCACTCTATTAATTTTCACTTTTTACCAATTTTGAATTAGAAAGAAATCTATTTGTTTTCAAAATAAGGAAGCAATTTCTATTCTGCACAAGCAATATTTGTTGAAGTGGAAACTTGGGCACTTCTACGTATTATGCGTGATCTTATTCAATGAATAATTTTGATTTTAAAAGAAATGGAATAATTAGTATGTTTCGTTGGATGAATACTTAGCTTCCTCAATAAATTTGTATTTATTTACTTACATATGAAATGTGGTAAACAAACTGAACAATTTTAATATTTTGTGGTATTTAAATTGGAATCATATTTTAATACAAATTTTTTTTTTACAAACATGAAGTCAATAGCTTTTTTACTGTGAGCTAATGCATTCTTCGCCACAAATTCAAGGTTTTTCTTGCATTGAGAATCTAGAAATAATGCAGAAACAAAAACTGCCTTATTTTAATTTTTAACTAAGTGACAATAGGGACTAATTCCATTTTCTAGGAACTGGAAGTATTCATTTCCAATTTTTCCATTAAAAATTTGTTTGGGGTCAAAATCTTTAATGACTTCATTGATTTACCCATTTGTTTATTTATTTCTGATGAAATATTTTAAACAGGTTAACTTAAACAATCAATTAAGAATTGAATTTGTAATTTTTTTTTGTTAAGTTATTTTTAAATTTTTTTGAACTAGGATTTTTGTGACAATCATATACTAAAATGAACTCAGCGGCGCAACAGCCCATGAGGGTTAAGACTTGTTGCGCCTATCTCAGTTTTTGTGACCATAGGCGCTTGGGTGATGTGCATATGTTTCGATCAAGTGGTCTGTCTGACGCGAAACCCCCAGTGTTCAGCACCCAAGGAAGCTTGGTACTCATTTTATCGACCCACTGAAGGGATGAAAGGCTGAGACGACCTTGCCCAGCCAGGGATTTAAACCCGGGACTTGTGGTGTGGAAGCGCAATACACAACCACTCATCCACTTGGCTTCAAATCTTATAACTGATTTATAAAAAAGTTGTATCTTAATAGTCTTAATATCTCTTTTTCGCAAATAAAAAATTTATTTTTATTTAAGAAAATACGTTCTTTAAAATTACGATGATATCGATATCTTTTATAGCTCTTCGTTATATTTTTCCTTTCGTGCATGAATTCTTTTCCAATTTATTTAGTTTAAAATAAACTTTCATTCACACTTTTAAATACAATTTTGTGAAATAAAAATAGAACGCTAAAAGGTTTCATTAAAATTTTCAATCAAAAGCTGATTTATCCTACAGACTACGTTGTAAAAAAAAATGAAAATACATGATGGTGTTATTGCATAAAATACTGTTAAAATTCATGTTTTAATTAATTCTCTGAGTACCTTCAATTAATTTTTATTACTCTTGCGAAATCCTTATTTCTTTTATCCGAAAGTGTATTTTAAGCGAACACTTTTGTGTATACATTTTAACAATTAAAATACAGATTCATCTCTCACTAAATCAAAGAGAAAAATTTTCTCAAAATTAAGCTTTTATAATCAAAATTAATGGTTTCCGTTTTAAGGAATGAATTCACCCATTCAAAAATTTATGTATAGGTTTATATTTTTGAAAGTGTTTCTGGAAAAAACTGCAGACGATTTACTTTTTATTCGTCTAATGTTCCGAATTCTATAGATGGCTCATAGGCATTGCTATATATACACAATAATTGCATCACAGGCTATTACATAGTCTAGACTTGTTCATATTATTTGTATTCATTGTATTGTATCTATGTGGGTGAATTTCAGTAGCGTAGACAAGGGTGAGGTTTGAATCCCTAAACCCCACCCTTAGACCAACAGATTTTTAATTTTTAGCCAAAAAATGACTCCTGAGTCTTTTCATCTAAGTGTTTCATAGAATATACTCCCCCTCCTCCTCCTCCCATAATAGAATTCTATGTACATCATTAGTGATTTTATACAAAGAAACAAAGGAGTAGCAAACTTTTCAATACTCAAAATGAAAATATTTTATATTCGGTTAGCTGTTTTATAGCATGTATGAAGAAAGTTTAATGGCATTGAATCTGTTGAAAATTCTTTAGAATTTTATTCAATGCCATTTAGCCTTGTTTTTGAAAATTCTGTTGAAAATTCTATAGAAATTTATATTAGAAATAAAAACAAATGATGTATATACAGGGTGACAATTATTGAACTATATGAAATAAAACTTTAATTAGTTACAAACTATGGCATGCACACACTTTATTCAATATTTGAACGAGACTACACATATTAAGATTAAGGTTATGATATGTGACATGTTCGATATGTCTGCCATCATTGGCGATGATGTGGTGCAAACGAATAGCGAAATTCTGCCAGATCCGCTAATGTGTCGGAACATCGATGCAGCAAAGACCTCCCGAATGGCTGTTTTCAACTCAGCAATGGTTTGGGGATTATTGCTATATACCTTGTCTTTAATAAAGCCCCTCAAAAAGGAGTCGTATGTGTTCAGTCCGAAGAATATGGTGGCCAATTGAGGTCCATGCCAATTACCTTTGGGTACCCCAGAGACAGAATGGGGTCCACAAAGTATTCCTCCAGGCCATCAAACACTCTTCTATTTCGATGAGGATGAGTTTAGTCTTGCATGAACCACATCTTATTTAAATCAGATGCTCTTTGAATAATGGGAATGAAATCATTATCCCAAACCTTCACGTATCGTTCAGTATTTCTCATTCATTAATGAATATAGACCAATTATTCGGTTTTTGACTGGATATTGCACACCACACAGCCACTTGCAATTTGTGGAGAGATTTCTAGATCACAAAATGGTGATTCTCAGTATCCCAAATGCCTCATTTTTGCTTATTGACGAAACCAACCAAATGAAAGTGGGTGTCATCGCTAAACCAAACCACATCAATGTCCTGTTCGTCAATTCTGAGAACAATAGGGTTAGTGAAACACAACCACTATTCCATGGCTCTGGGATTTAATGGCTGATTGGTTTGAATTTTGTATGGGAAGAGATGTAGGTCTTCAGCAATAGTTTGTCATTGTCTCCCGGTTGATTCCCACCTGTTGCGCCCTTTGTCAGGTAAATTTCCTGGGGCTAGTTTAAAACAGACAGTCTCTTCTCTATGTTTTCATGGGTTTTCGAGAGTTACACGACATTGTCAACACTTTTCAACACGAACACTACTCATTCTCTCAAAATTGCGAAGCAAATTCTTGATTGATAGCATACTTGGACTGGTTGTCTTCAGCTTCAACTCGGTCACAAATTTCCTTTGAGACGCAGTCGGGCTGTTATTGCTCTTATAGTAGGCCTTAACAAGCGATATATGCTCAAGCACGCTGTACCGTTACATTTTCACTTGTAAATGGCTGACAAAAGCAAGATGCATGTGCATGCACATACTAATTCCCAGCATGCTCTGCTACCAACCATGCAGTTTGAACGTCCTAACGCCAACCGTTCAGAAGTTATGGCGATTTTATTTCATATAGTTCAATATTTGCCATCCTGTTTGAAAATAGTATTTTTACTGTATTGGAAATTTTAAAACTTAGATTGTACATAACGTCGATATGTCTATCAAAGCAACGTTTTTCCAAGCTATGGAATGATTTGACAAGAGAAAATGCTGTGGCATACATATGGGTAGGGTTCAGTGGTTCTTGCCCCCCCCCCATAGATCTACATATTTTTAATTTGACTATAAAGGCTACCACTTGGTTCTTACGTCTACGGGGGTTTGCAAAATGTAACCTTGCTTTTTAATAAGAGAGTTCTGTATACGCGACTGAGAAAGTGCAATGTTGCTTAATATCTTTAAGAGTGAGTTCTTAGAAATTGGAATAAAATGTGTAAAACTAATACCATAAAAATAAATTCATAAACAAATCCGAAATACCTCTTTTAATGCATAGTAAATATTTCGTAAATTTATATTAATGGCAAGAGACAAGAGAATAGTAATAAGCAGAATAAAATAATTTTAAAACGCTATAATAGATGGCGCCATGAGTGCAACTTTTCTTTGAGGTTAAAAAGTGAATAAACCTATACACTGCCCTTGATAATTTTGGGTAAGTTAAATGTCAACTTTCGAATAATTGATGTTTTAAAAAATTTCATTGTTTTCGAAAAAGATGTATTTTAAAAAATTCTATGAAATGAAAAGCAGGTTTTTCTTTCCTTTGAAATTGTATTATGCAATGTGAGCAAAATATTTTAGTCACTTAAAGACCACTTTTTTAAACATGTAAATCCAAGTGATGGAGTTTTGAATATCGAGGTAGCATGTTAATGTTTATATCTAGATTCAAACGTTATTTACTACTTTTGCTAAATTGATTATTTCTCCTTTACACGTGCAGCACCATATTTTTTTCGAATTTTACGCATTTTCTCTCAGCGATATTTTCCCGAACGTTCACGTTTTTCTGAAGTTAATTTTCTGTGAAGTATTGAGATTATTGTCGTTACTACTCCATAAACTTTTTTACAAATGATAGCTTAGATCTATCCAACGCATCATCTATTGAGCAAACACTACTGCAACACAATGGATATACGCAAACTGTCAATATAACTATGGAGCAACAGATTAGTAATTTTCATTTTTTTTGTGTGGATCCCCCCCCCTGAGTACTTTTGTCAATGTATTTTTAGAATGTAACACCCTCACCTCATTAAGAAAGGTCATTGTAAGTCACTGCTACACACTACGGTAAAGTTTTAATCTCCTCCAAGAATTTTATTGCTAACTAAAAATAAAACTAAAACTTAAAGAAACCTTACAAAGCAGATTCCATTATTTTTCGAGATGTGTTTTTGATTTAAAGAGAATATTAACCCACCAATGTGTTTGAAATTAGCTCATAGCAAAATTAAACCTATAACGAATGGAATCCTTTGAGATAATAGGGGTTTCAGGGCACTTTAATTCAAAGTGAAAAGATTGCAAACATAACTAACAAAAAAAAATACTGAAATGAATTTTAACTATAATTTAAGAAACGTTTATATAAATTTTAATTTGTGTAAAGGAACTGAAATCAATTGCTATGCAAGTTTTGCATACATACTTTTATTAAAAGGGGGCTAACTTCATGGTAAAAATAAAAAGATCTGTAAGTCTATGATGAGGATGAACTCCCCCAAACCCAACGCCAACGGGATTGCGGTGCAATAAAGCTTTCATTCAAAAATGTGAGACGCCGTAAAATTTCGGTACGGTGCACAGTGGTCAGTTTTCCCGATCTGGCGCACGGAAACCCCAAAAATGAAATTGCGCGGAAATGAAAAACAACCCACAATTTAAGGTCCACTTGAGTTCCCCATCTATGTGGTAAATATTTTTTGTCAGCACGCGAATGGAAATTTTCAACAACCATCGGTATACATCGGTTTTGTTCTTTCTGCAAGAAACACACTACAAGAAACACTTGCCAGTCGGAAGTTCAATCGTTTCGTCTGAAAAAAAATTTTCAGATTTTACCGGGTTTTGTTTTTTTTGAAAATACATGACATGGATAAGTAATTTCTTGACTTGACTTTCAAATTAGGTTCAAGTTCGATTAAAAATTATAAAAACATAATATTTAGCACATCATGTAACTCCTACTAACGTATGCTGGTTCTTTGTGTTTAACGGATTTGAACGTTTGGGATTGACAAGGACTGATCACAGTAACACTTAAGTCACATAGAGTAGATACAGACCTTTAATTCAATACCAAATTTAGCTGCTACTTCCTGCAACTCCCATAGTTATGATTTTTTTCCCAGCGTTGGCCGATGGTATTACTCGGCGTGTCTTATTCAATGTGTGGAAGAAAGAGCAGTATCCCAAGTGTAAAACTAATACTGTCTTGAGTTTTGTTAGGACTACAATGAACTGTGATAAATATGAGGACTAGCTGCAATTTTAATTTAGAAAAATTGTTAAAATTTCTACACGTTTGTGGAAGGGGGGGGGATGAATGAGGTGCCGTAGAAATGAAAAGTTCTTCGCCAAGTTGAATGATGTGTGGTTGTCGCGGAGAGCAAGATTTATACCATCCAAATCAACTCCAGGTCGATCCTTAAAATCATTCGGGGAATGCAAAGCCACGGCAAAGAGGGAAAGAGTACGTCCTCTTCTTACTTCAGCAAGAAAGCAAGAACTAGCATTTGCAACAAGAATGCCAATGCAAGCAGCTAGAGAAAGAGATGCTGCCTTAATTTTGAAACAAGTGACTACTTGCTCACCTAGACGTGCTACTCGCCTGAAGGAATGCTTAGCACGACAGCCAGAATCGGCGAAAAAAATGACTGACCTAGCCTTGGCTCTTTACGTCGACACTAAAATGTGAAAAGGCCAATATAACAGAAAAAAGGAAATAGCAGAGTTCCACGCTGATATTTATCCCAACTATAATAAGCTTATAGAGTCTAAAATTGCTATCTTTCTGGTATCGTCATTGATGAAATATCAGCAGAGGTTCTAATGCAAGCGCTTTTTTACCACTCCTTATGCAGATTAGCTAAAGCTCAGGAAGATGTTTTAAAATCAATTGATACCCAAAATAGCATTATATCACTGAAGGAGAGGTATACAGCTGATGCATGTTAGACACCTAAAGGTTCGCCAGGATAATAATTTTATAATTTTAGTTCTTTCCATCATTTTTTTTCATAAAAATATAATATTTCGATATTATGTGAAGCAAAAAGCTTTAAATGGGAGAGATATTAGGCTTTTGGTTGAATTTTAGCATATATATAATTTCATTATTTTTTTTCCTCCAAAACTAATTAAGATTTTGTAAAATCGATCTCTAAAAGGGTTTAAAACATCATTAGAAATAATACAAAAAATAATTAACACAAAAGGAATACAATTTAACAAATTTTAAAATTTCTTTTAAAGAATTAAATTTGTAAAGTTTTGTGAATAATATGTGCAAAATTTATCTCGTATCATTTTCTTAAATAGAAACGTTATATGAAATGCTAAAATATAATTTTTGAGTACATAAATAAAAAAATGCTTAAAGGGTGCCCAGTCGTTTTAAACACTACGTATTAACCTTTATTGAAAATGTACATTGTTATGTTTGTTTGTATCTGTTTAAGTATGTTAACATTTAATTTTTTTAACATACTGCTTTATTTCTTGTATATATTCTCCCATGTGTCAAATTACTGCTTCTGTTAATAAGTAACCTTAGATCCTTGTTTAAAAACTAGTTCCCATCAGCAATCGTTTATTCTTGATCAAATTCAAACTTAATGTAAATTAGTTAAGACCCTATTCATCTTATTTCTTGGTAAAAAACAAAAGAGAATAACCAATTTACATTAATTACTACAATTTTTGATCATTAGATATAATTATGAAGACTTCAAAGCTATAAAATAATTTCCAAACGCCAGATCGGAAAAACTGACCACTGTGCGGTATAGGCATAGTTGTAATGGAACCCTTTTTAAGTCATTTATTAAAAAAAAATTATAGACTTTTAGTAATCCAATAAAAACACCCGTACGAATCGAGTAAAATGACTATAATTTGGCGACTGCTCTTCATATTTATCACCTTGTATGAGCCTTAGCGATATTATTAATATACATTTGTTTCTAGTCTTATATAAAAATCTGTTTGCCATTGATATTACGATGCAGAAGTAAGTTTGTCAGATCAGTAAATGTAATTCTAGGTTCCGAGAATCAGTTTAAAGCAGGAAGACCAATAGTACACCTGCCACGGCAATTTTTGCACATCTCCACAACGTATGGTGTGATAGTTTGAACAAAAAGACTACCGCGGTAAAATTTCTTCTTATCGAAAAAAATTTTGTTTGTCAATAACTTCCACAATTTTTTGCATTGTAGCAAAATGGCTTTGAAAAAAACTTAGCTCACAGTATAATAGAAAGAAAAACACTATAATATTGACGGTAACTGAAAATAATACGTTCTTTGTATAATGTCACAAACCGGTACAATCTCTGATAGATAAAAGCAGAGCTATATATATCTATTTATAATGTTAGAAACCAGTTAAAATCAGAATTGAACTATATATTGCCATGTTTGGCTTCATGGTCCATATATCCTATAAGTACCACAATTCCATTCTACTCTCTACAGCTCCGAAGCTAAAGAATTACATTTTACATTTACCAAAAAAATAAAATTACTTGAAACAAATTAATTTTTTGTGCATTACTTCAACTAAATAGGTGCGTTTTTTTAAAAGTAAGGCGTTGGTATAAAAATATAAATTTTATAATTGTGCTACAGTAGCGCAAAACAACACAAATATAATATATATATATATATATATATTTCAAAATTTGTTAGACATTACTGCACTTACATACTCGTACAAAAAATGGTTTCTTAAAAAAATTCTTCATGTATATACATCTGATACGCTTTTACTCAGGATATATTAAGTTTGTTTTCTTCCTTACCAGTTGCGCTAGACATGTGTGGCTATTGGATTTTGAGATAATAAATTTTAAGAACTATTATTAAAAAGCTATTCCTCCAGCCAATTTTCTCAAAATAAGGACATCTGGTGGTGACATTGCTGTATGTAGGTAATGAATATAATGCCACTAACAGGGAATCAAATTGCTTTCCTCAGAGTAATTTGGTTTTACATTTTTTCGAATTCTCTTTCCATTTCTTAGAAAGGTGATTAATGTTAAAAGACATTTAGAACTACGCGTGTTATTTCATAAAAATAAATTTGAAACATTGAGTGATAGTGTAGGAGAGTTATTTGTACTTATGATTAATAATTCTATCAAGGAATTTCAGAGTTTGAATGATTAGTAAATAGTGATTTTTCTCACTGCTTTTGGAAAATGTATTTCTCATTTAAAATCAATGATGTAAGCCTCTTGGGGTGTCTAATCATTAGTCACGTGTAGATTAAAAACTGCTAAAAACAAACATAAAAACTAATGTGAAAAAGCCACATAGGAAATTATTTATGTCTAAGAGTAAAATCGTTTCAATAAAGTAAATAAAAATTATTGATCATTATAAAAGACATAACTTGGTATTGAATTAAAGCAACAAAAATATATTACTACAATGCACCTGATGCACATATTAAAATTTTGGAGAAAATTTGTTTTATGTGTAAGATATACCGAAGTAAAACAGTAGTTTTTAATATGGAATAAAATGATTAAAATTCTACATTAAAGATACATATAGCTGTTGTTAATATGTTTTCTTCATGAATGTTTGTTAAAAATGGGAAATACAAGTTCAGTAAATTGTGCAATTAAATAAAAAAACTATTTAATTTTTTTTTCTGTTTGTTTTTCAAGCCTATGAACAAAAAATAAAAGATGTTTCATAAAAACAATAAATTCTGTAAAATATCGTTACTTGGGATTGCTACTAGCATTTTATTAATAATTGAAAATGGCAGTACAGATCCTTATTGTTCTTGAGTTTTAGAAACCATGTTAAAAGTAAAACTGAACCACTTTCTCAAAAGAATACGTAAATTAAACATGATTTATATAAAATAGAATTAAAATTATTAATCATTAGAATATGAATGTATGGAATAAAAATGATACAGACTGAGTTATGAATAATGAGGGCCATGTTGCAATGACCGGTTCACAATGGTCCATCAAATCATTGTCAACCAAACATTTCGTTATTGTTTTGCCACTAGCATTCTGTTAAACTTAAGAATCTCGATGATGATTAAATACTTAAGAATTGTTATTATAACATATACGAGAAATACACAATATACAACGAAGTTGCCAAAACTATTAAAATATAGTAATAACTGGTAGTTATAAAACATTCTAAACTATGGTCTTGTTCGATAACATTAGAAATTTTTCGATCATACCCTTGTTTCATTGAGAATTAAATACTTAAACTTATTATGTTAATTTACTTAATTATACAAGTAATTCTGATTTGTATGGATGTCGAGTAAGTAATGTCGTGATGAATATCCGCAGATTTCACTACAATATAATTACTTCTTCATTTGTATTTTCATGCTGGTGATTATAAAATGGATTAATATTTTGTAATTTGAACTAGAAAAACTTTAACCGCATGCAGTCAAACAGTCCTATAATTTGAAATTAGTTTATAAACTTTTTCCTTGAAAAATACGAACATAATTGTCGAATATTTGGATAGTAGACGTACTGAAGTCACAGCTTAAACTATTTCAGTACGCACACTGATTGGAAGACTTCTATCATGTGGTGAAATTGCATTTTGTCACGACATAATTTCTGGGACCATTTGTCTCACGAGATTGTAAAAAAAAGTAAAGCACACGCAGAACGGTTTATAGTAACAGAATATAAGAACAACTTTATTAAGTACCTAATTTTATTGATTTAAGTGTGAGATGGATAGTTTATATATCTAGGTCAGCAACGTAATACCTGTAGTCACCATTGCATCTGTAATCTTTTCAGGTGTATTTTCATTTGAATGCTCTTTCACTTGATTTTCTTCCCATTCATCAGAAATTTCTGAAGAACTATTGGATGGATTAAAAATTCTACTCATGTGATTCGATATCAATAATTACAAAGGATAGTTATGAATCAATTTTATTTCAATCTAAGCATTAAATAAATCTTATTCGTAAATTTAGTTTAAGTAGTTTTGTGTTATTTGATGCTCGTGCTTTTAATACAGATTTTAAATTGCAACACATATACTTAAATTCTTTACTTCGAACAAACAAGCGTGTTTGGAAGCATTTTTTAAAAAAAAATATGGCAATGTTACTTTTAGAATATTATTAATGATGGAAATAGATATTAAATCTTGTAGCGTGTGTTATTTAATAGACCCTTTGTTGGATGGCGTTGCGTCTCTTACATGTGCGTCTAGGCGTTTTTAAAGAACAAGAATTCCTATATTTTGAGAGGAAAGACACGACGGAGGTAACAGGTAATACGATAGATATTGTAAATTTTTTATTTATTTCATATTTTATGTAGGTTTGGTTTTGTTGCCATTTGTGTTCGTGTTTTAGCGACATATTTTTAAAAAAAAATCATTCTAATCAACGAAGATGATTCTACGTTCCTGGAAATGTGGTTCAGTTTATACCATGGATAAAATTTGTAGCTGAGTTACATGTACCACTCTCCCCAAAACTATAAAAAAAAGGTTTCGTGTTGGATTGTAATAAAAGAGAGATTACCAGTCTCTCTCTTATGTGACTTCATTATGGTTTATTTCATAAGTGAAACGTTTGAAATATATGCTTCTCCAACTTTATAATTGCATGTAACACATTGCGGCAGTACTTTTCGAACTTACAATATTAGCGAGCCAATTTTCAATTCCCAATTTCATAGCGCTTTCCCCTTATACACTAAAAATGTGTTGAATGTTATAATAAAGTACTTTGGCGCTTAAGCTACAATACGACCCTAATTATAAACCGTACAACTTATCTCTTACTTAAAAGCAACATGTACGAAACTTAATACTTATCTTGATAAAGCAAGTTAGTTAATTTTGAGTAATAAGATAAATATTATGTTACTTTTTCGTTCTAACATTTTAATTGGAACAGATTGTAACAAATATTCAATATACTTTTTTTCGTGTCAGAATAATTTGTTTTGCTTCCTTTCAACAAATTAACAATTCTTTAAAATAATATTTTTTTCGATATTTTCACGCCCCCCCCCCTCTTAAGGAGGCCGAACTCCACAGTTTGAGAATCACTGCATTACAGCAATTACATGTTTGTGTTAGAACTATTAGTATATTAATTAAGATGGGTTTTTAATTGTTCTGAAATTAAAAGGGTGTCTGATCCGACCCTGTATTATATTACAAATTAAATTAAATTTTTTTTTTTGCTGTAAGCAATGTGTGAAGAAACAAAAACATGTTTTGAATAGTTCTGAAATGTATATTTACTAGAAAAACAGTTGATATATTACCCAAAAGGGGTATCTTTAAAAACGGGGGTGATTGAAAAATCAATCACGGAGTTGCTTCTCCTTTTAAATCTTTTCTGATCATCCTGTGGTTTGCTAAATCCTATAAAATTCAATTATATAACCGAAGCATCTTGTTTCGAGACGAGTTGTTATATAACTTTGTGGCGGATCTATACGGTTCTTTCTACTTACCCTTTGGGGATTTCTTTTGGGCCATTATTTTCTCAACCAACTTTCTCCAAGGACAGGAAGCGTGATTATGCAAATTAAGTTTAATATATATATTCTGTATTCCCGAGTTTGAGAGTTAGTGAAGGGAGGATAGATTGGATGTGAAGTGAATAGATGAGATGCGAAGTACATCTGCAGTAAATAATACACGTAAATAGTGTACGAAACGAGTAGTTGGAATATTAAGAAGTTCTTAGTTTAACAGATTGGAGCCTTGTTAAAGTAAAATTAAGGATAAGAAGACCGCAAGAGTTCAGGTACTTTGATCTTATTTCAAGTAGAAGTTAGAAATTTAAATTATTTGCGCGGTCATAAATTAAACAAGCTTTGTATGCTATCGTAAAGGTAGTGAATTTCATCATGTCGTCTTATCATTTAGTTTCTCCCACACATCTAGACGGGTCACAGGGAAGAAGGGATGTAAATTCCTCATAACTTCTTCTGTCTCCCTTAGTTTCTTATGTGCAAAGATTCCCCTGCTCAGTAGGTGAACAGCACGTCATGATGTTGTCATTATCAGACGGTTCATAATAGTATAAGCCTTTAAGAAAATGTAGCCAAAGTCCCGTCCTGCCTCTTCTTAACTTTCTTAAACGCAAATTTCCCTCTACTGAGTAGGTAAAGGACATGCTATGCTTTTGTGCTTATCCGACGCTACATGGTAGAGTAAATCATTAAGAAAATATAGTTGAAAGTCCCGTCCTGTCTCCTTTACTTTTTTAAACGCAAATACCACCCTGCACAGTAGGTGAAAAGCACATTATGCTGTTGTGTTTATCCGACGGTACATAATAGTGTAAATCTTTAAGAAAATCTAGCAGAAAGTCCCGTTCTGTCTCACCTTAGCTTTCTTCGACGCAAATTTCCGTCTGCTGAGTAGGTAAAGGGCATATTATACTTTTGTTCTTATCCGACGTTACATGGTAGAGTTAATTAAGAAAATATATTTGAAAGTCCCGTCTTGTCTCCTTTATTTTTTAACACAAATACCCCCCCCCCCCAGCTCAGTAGATGAACAGCATGTTATGCTTTTGCCATTTTCCGACGGTACATGATAGTGTAAATCATTACGAAATCATAGCCGAAAATCCCGTCCTGTGTCGAACAATTACTTCTCATGGCTAGCCGTCTCCTAAAGGTTGAAAACGTAGTAATCCAACTCCCCCCTCCCCCAAAATAATTACATGTTACAAATAGTAATTAGATTCTAAAATACACAAGAAAAACTTAAAAGTGTGTGCCATTTTTTCATAATTTTTTGTTTGCTCACATTATTAAGTATTTCTAATGATAATTAGAATGTTAGAGAATTTCGTATTTGTGATAAATTATACAGCATTCTCCTTTTAATTATTTGATGATAGCTTCTTTTTTTTTAAATTGCTAACGCTTAACTTTCACATATTATACAACATCACAAATTTTACCCTCGGACATTCTCAAATGCTCTTCTCTTTCTCTATCTAGAATACAATTGCAGAACATAACTGTTGAAACAGCGCCATCTACTTTCTAAATAATTAAGCTATTTTTTTGGTAGATTAGTATCATTTATGGTATTAGCTTATTGCAGAGGAGGTCAGAACCTTTATTGATCAATGTGCCATTTTTTCTAAAGAAATGTTTAATGAGGTATAAACGTGCCGTCAAATAAGTTTGACTTGTGATTATTAGGAAAAAAATAAAACTAAATACTAACAACTCAAATTCTATTTATTAAGAAAAAAATGGATTTTGCTCTGTATATTATTAATGTTTTAGTTATACGTGTAATTCAAATTATATATATATATATATATATATAAAGTAAAATTAGTTTGACTTCTGTTGTTGCAGGTTAGATGATAAATAACATATTAGTAATGCAAGATAATTCATGCTGAGTTGGAATCATATGCCAAATGGAGGTCAAAGGTATCTAAACGCAGCGAGTCTTAAATGTAATTCATCTCTGAAAATAATGACTTGCAAGCATCGGTAAATGAAAATATGGTTTAAATAACCTGAACCAGCTTCTTAAAACAGTTACATGTGACTGGAATCCGTTTTACGGACGTTGTTCTGCACGCAACTGTTCCAGAACGTAAGACACACAGCGCTCTTTGTCGCCTTTACTAATCATGCTATATTTCTCGGTCCACCAAGTTTGAAATCCTGTATTACACTAACTATCCTGTACTTTTTTTTTGCTGAACTAGCTATGTTAAATCATGGTTCAAAATTGTAAATATAACACAAATAAACTTTAAAACATGGTAGAGTGAACGAAATTTACTATGCTATGCGTAGACATGCTTCGCATTATTAGCATTTGCAGTCCTCAACGTAAATAAGAAAATAACAAACGAGTGTGCGCAGCACTGAGAATCAATCACTCATGTTTGATCGTAATATTTTTTTGTGAACATTATTATACTGAACTAAAATGTGCAAATTGTTTTGATCGGTGGCGTGCCTAAAATACTGTGTCTCGCGCCATTGGTTCTCCATATATGGCTTATAGCATAGGATTAGATATTGCTTTTTAAGTTGATATTTTTGGGCTAAAAGAAAACATTTTTGTGAAAATATTTAAAACAGCTCATTGTAGAAAATATTTATTACAAGCTGAATAATCTTATCAATACCGACAGCTGCCCATATAAAAAAAAATCATTGTTCGGTCAAATACTTTGTAAAACTTTCCTTTTGGGCGAAAAAATTTTCTTTTATTTGTAAAAAAAGTTGTAAAAATTGAATAAAGATTGCGGGACAGCTTTAGAGGTATTCTTAGGGTTATGCTGGCCTTACCATGGAGCTAGTTTTGTAGATCTAAGCCCTTGTTAGATGATTTTGACCACCAAAGGTGATAAAAAATTTAATCCCTAATAACCGGTGACGCTTTATTGAAAAATGAGTTACTTGAATTATACTTAAAAGTATTGTGAAGTAAAATGTACAATGTTGTATAAACTCATTTCGAAAACATTTACTAAAAATTATTTTCTTTGAATGGTGGAACACTCAAGAATCTTAATAAATGTTAAATTGCAAAAAAAAGTTATGTAAATTAAATGTTTATTCACAAAAAATATGTAAATACAAATATTTTGCAGATTAAAAGTTCTGCTATTACTTCTTTCGATAAAAAAAATCAAATGAAAAGAGCATTGGAAGATCTGAAATAAACCTTATTTTTATATAAAAAGATTATTTTATTTATAAATTTTATGCAATACTTAGATACGCAAATTAATTCACCCTTCCCCAAATGCACGCTTATTTTCAAATTAGAAACGCTTGTTATATAGCACGTTCGTTGAAGACATAAATGTTAGTTTAAATAAAACTATTTTCTCGGTAATAGCAGAGATACAAAACTGGATCTTTCAAAATTTGTGAATTTTCTAATGCAAATTAGACAATTATGATGCAAGAGACATTTTTCCTGAATATTTTATGGCCTAAAGTATTATGAATTATTGATATAATTTTATTTTAAATATTCTTAAAAGTTTTAAATCGTATGTTTATAAGTTTTTGAAATAATGAGGAGCATATTATTTACTAGATTGCATTCTAGCCTCTTATAAATTCTGTGAATTTATTTTAAAAAATTTATTCATTTAAGGAAATGTTCATACTTCATAGAGCAAAGCTAATTTTGCATCAGGAATATTTGTAGATATTTGATAACGTTGCTAAGTTGTATGAGAAATAAAGTTAAAGATTCAGAACCTTATACAGATCCCATTTTCTTTGATTCAGCCAATCAAATACTTTTCAATCTTATTGTTAGAAGTTCAAAGGAGAAAAACTTACCTAAATGAAGTGTTAAGGGGAAATTTAGGATAGTTTTAGGAATTATTTAATTACTCGTAAAGACATAATACTCAGGGAAATAATCTATTCAGTACATAATTAAAGCCCACGTGTGTGTGTACGTGTGTGTACTGACTTAAAACCAATAAAATGTAGTTTAATGAACATTATATATGATAATATATATTACAGTATATATATGCAACATAATATATCCAGGAAATAGCCGTGGAAAGAGAATAGCAGAGCAGAAAAAGGAAATAATTAAAGTAAATTAAACACCAGGATAATGGCAATTTTACACTTAAGGTATCCGACTGGTTGAAACAACTTTTTTTTTTAAAAAAAAGGAGATATGGGGATTTTTTTGTTATTTTAAGATTTGTTTAGTGCATTTTAAGAAAATTGTGCTAAAATTAAGAAGAGAAAAAGAAATTATTATTACTAAAATGGGAAAAAATAGGTAAAAATTGACAAAAATTAGCATAAATGCGGCCCCTTCTACACCAAAGGTTTATGAACGAATTTTCAATTTTTTCAATGTAATGTGTTGCTATATTATTCAATTTTGAAATTACTTCAGGATAAGAGATATTTTCTTTTTTACAAAAACTAGAGAACTTTATCTCGGTTACTATATGAAAATGCTTAAAAAGACAGTGATTATATTCACATAAGGGACCGTAAATTTTGTAATAAAACAGTGTTTGATAAATCTGAAGGTTAAAACAATTCTACTATTATACAGAACTTACAGAAAAAATTTCAGTTAATTATGTTCAAACCCTTTTTAGCATTCGCTGACCCCGTTTGATTATTTTCAAAAAATCACATTTCGAGTAAAACGCGTTTTAAAGTATGACATCTTGCTTAAAGTAATGGCATCTGCTTTTAATAAAACACTTGTAGTTTTTGTTTTAGAAAACGGAAAATGGTAAGCTTGGTATTTTTATAAAGCTAATAAGATAGCCCATAAAAATAAAACATGAAAAAAAATTGTCAATTTTTGGCAAATTTCACAGTTTTAGGTTTGTCGGATACCTTAATTTATAACTGTACAATTCGAGAAACAAGGCAGAAGAATCCCCACACTCTCTCAGCTGAGGGGAGATAGTGAGAAGAATAATTGTCGTGTTAAAATTACGTCATAAAATGGAGGTAATTAGTAGTTATTTTTAGAAATTGCCTGGGACAGTGGCTCTTGAACTGTTGTCCGAGGTGCCTGGTTATCCGCAGTGCGTTTCTAGGGGATCCACGAAGGTCTCTCATTTAATGCTATGATTTTCCTCTTGTAAAAACTCTGAAAGGCATCATGCAATAATTGAGCGATGTCCATCCTGAACTAGATCACTGGATTGCCCCCAATGAAAAACTCTACTAGAACATGTATTTTGATCAAGATTATTAAATCAGGTTTTTCTACTGTTTGTAAGAACAAAGCCATTACTACAGCGTAATATTCTCAAAAGATTGTAGAAATAATTGTGCAAAAATTAGGAAATGAATTCAGAGCTTACCAATACGGTAATAATTGTATTTAAGTCTCTCAGCCATGTGTTCGGAATCAGGGAAAGGTGTTCAAAATCTTGGGGAGTTTGCGGGATCAGGTTGATAAAGAATAAATTAAATGTAAAAAAACTTTTTTAAGAACAAGCTTTTATTTAAACGCGCTAAAAAGAATAAAGTAAACTTTTCCTTTAAAACTTTTTTTACTATCAACTTATAACGTCATTACACAATTTATATGATATAAAAGCTTGTCGCAATATTTAAGTACTCATATGTACTTAGTTTGAATTTTTAAAAACCAAAATCAATCAGGTCAAGTTATTTATATTACTTGTTTATCTACACAGGTAAATCTCGCGATAAGCTTTTATATCATATAAATTGTGTAATGACGTTATAAGTTGATAGTAAAAAAAGTTTTAAAGGAAAAGTTTACTTTATTCTTTTTAGCGCGTTTAAATAAAAGCTTGTTCTTAAAAAAGTTTTTTTACATTTAATTTATTTTTTACTTTTTAGTTATCGCTGGACAGGTTTCTCAGCCTGTTCAACTCATTGAACGCTGGTTCGCCATCCCTGGTTTAGCTGAATTAATTCTCGCAAAATGGTATTAGACTAAAAACACAATTTTTTTAAATCCGTAATTTTTAAGCAATTTTTTCAATCTTCATGCAGATTTTGGCTAACATTGTTCTACACACGAAAAAAAAGGTTTAGTGAGATTATCTTCATAAATGACAAAGTTATTAAATGCTTAATTAAAATTTTGACTATTTTTGAAAAACTTAAAGAATATATTATTTATTTGAAATATTTTGAAGATAAGGGATGTATTTCTCTAACATATTAGAAGAAAATTTGAATTGTTTATTAAAAACTTCAAATGGCGTTTAAATATTTGTATTAATCAATAAAATGCTTAAGACTAAAAACGCATTTTGTAATCAAAAAAGAAAGTTTTATCAAATAATGATAATTTTTTGCTGGACATTGAATATCTTCTACGTAAGAATCTATTTTTTTTAATTGCTCAGATCATCTTTAGAAACTTGATTTTGAAAAAAAATCAATAATTAAATTCAAATAAAATTAACAGATTCTATTTGTAATTAAATTTAAGGACACATGTCGTAGTGTGTGTTTAGATTACTGGTGATAAAATGAGGTATATTTAAATTACTCGTAGGCTTAAAATTAGAAAATTTCTTTAAAAAATTACTTCATTTTATTGTAAAATTATTTTTTTTAATCGAAAATATATTGCATTTCTAGATAATATTTTTCTCTTATTGTTTTCCTAGCGGATTCCTTTTTGATGGGTAAGATACATTAAAAAAATGATCTTTCCGATTCTGTAATTATTTTTTGTCTGAGTTTCATAGATTAAAGATAGATAAATTATTTAAAGAATTTCTTCAATACTCCATCTCAGTTTAACTTGGCAGCGTTGAGAAAGGTATACAATGTACCAATCTACTTGAAAAATAGCTCTACTTTTTTGTTTTCAATTTAAATCCAAGGAAATAGATAGAAATTTGTAAAAAAAAATTGCATACGTTGTAGAAATTAGATTGTTTTTACGTTGTAGAAATGTAATTATTTTTTAGACAAAGTTAATTAATACTGTCAATAGCGCAACGTTATGAAATTCCAGTTTGGCTGAAAACCGATTTTCGACGCCAACTTTTGTCATTGTTGTAACAATAAAATTATTACAACAA
This sequence comes from Trichonephila clavata, assembly GCA_019973975.1. Lineage (NCBI taxonomy): Eukaryota > Metazoa > Arthropoda > Arachnida > Araneae > Nephilidae > Trichonephila > Trichonephila clavata. The sequence goes on along the minus strand of BMAO01026899.1, from coordinate 753,383 downwards.
TGCAGATATATCCAAGTTGGCGCCCAAAACTATTTTAACGTTTTTAATTAATATCTTTTTAATTAATTGCAATATCGGAATATAAATGGTCAAAACATGCATTGTCATCCAAACTAAACGTGTATACAAAATTTCAGCTCAATGGGAGGAAGATATCAGCTTCAAAATTGAGTTGCAAGATTCCACCCGAACAAATTACATACATACATACATACATTGTAAGTTAAATAAAAGCTTTTAAAAAAGGGGGAGAGGAGGCATGATGATCGAAAGCTTAAGAACAGTTGGCCTAAGAGGATTTTAGAGAAAAAATTGCTGCCAGATAATTGCTTAAAATGTTATGTGTAAGTTATTAAGATTGTTTTATTCAAAGAGTCGTTATCATCGTCAAAACACAATACTATAATTCAATCCTTTAAACCATAGGCTCTCAACGTAGGCGTTTGAGGCTTTCAGGGGGGCGTTGAGATGGCACAAAGGGGCTTGGGGGAATCAACCAAAAAAGACTAAAAAAACACGCTGGTTATGTACTAACAAAAGTAAACTTTAACACTGTTTACCTTATGTTTATTGTATGTATTTAAATCATTCTAAATCACATGTACGAAAATTGAGATATTTCGGTTGTACGGGAAGTGGATGAAAAATTTAAAAGATTACATTACATTCAGACCTACATTAAATTGAATGACATAGTGCATTTTAATTTCTGTAGTGCACGTGTTGTCTTTGTCTGTGAGCAGTAGGAAACATGTTTCGTCCACTGCATTTCATTACGTATATTATCCAAGAAACATAATTAAATATGTTAACCAGGAATTAACGTGATTCTTTAAAGGCTGAAACTTTCAATTTATATTTATTTTGAAAGCAATAGTTTATTATGAATTAATTCGTATCCTCAAAACCCCTGCCTGTCTTTATAACAGGTAATCTAAAAATCTTTTATTCCACTCTTTTAAATGAAGAAGAAATTCAGTAGCGTTTCAATTCCAACAATATCCTACCTATGACTAAAATATATAATATTACACATTTAAATATATTTGTGGCAATAGATATTTCAGATTCTTAAGTAAAAAAACTACTGGGACTTAAGAAAAAAAATTAAATTAAAAAAATATATATTCTTTTTGTAATATGATATTTTTTAAAACTTAACTCTTGTTTTCACCATGTATTATGTACATTCTTATTTCTCTAGAGTGGGAGGGGGCGGTATAGAAATATTCACTAGAAAAGTTGGCGATGTCGAAATATTTATTAGAAAAGGGGGCACCAGTTCAAAAAAGGTTGGGAACCTATGCTTTAAACGAAGTAAACGAAATGAGACTGGTGTTTAGGAAATGGTATTTGTATTTAAGACTTAATGAAAAATAATATATAAAATTAGAACTAATAATAATATTGTCAGGTTGTTAAATAGACTCGCCCCTTCCCTATAGATAATCATTAACAAAATACTAAGTTGCTATAATTGTTAAATCATATGTAAGAATCAAGTCAAAGAAGAATAGCCTCAAAAATCTATAACTAACTCTTAGACATAAGAATAATCTTACATGGTTAAACATAGTTAAAAGGCGCCAACCTTCCGGTATAGTTGATTATATTTCTGGCTGAAATTTTAAAAAAAATGAGTTATTTCCCTAAAAAATTAATTTTTAAAAAGGCGAAACCCCATAATTCCAGAGTATAAAATAGGAATACTTATCTAGGTATGCTTACCTAGAAGCATGTAAAAACTTTTTTGTTTTGTGCTTGCGCTCATTTTTATTACGTTCTTCTGTATTATTTTGTTATAATGCAACAATTTAGATTACATCAAGAAAATATCATTTAAACTTTCTCACCTTTTACATGCTTGAAATATTCACAAACTAATTATTAGGAAACAAAGGTGCTATTTTTTTTAGCTCGGATTTTGAATTCTGTGAGTAGAATTTTTAGTGAAATTCCTCTCATGTTTTTTAACCAGTATGCATTCTTAATAATTTTTTGGATTCAATTATTCATTTCATTGCTGGAAATTAGAATCTCAAATTCTGAATAAACAGCAAATAAATAGAGAATAATTTGTCACACTAGAATTTATCAATTTTAATTCTAGTAAAATATCTATGCTCACACACACAATCTAAATACTTGAATAACATAAAAACATTGTGAAGCAGAATGATTCTTAACTGCTTTTTTGGATTTAATACGCAAGTAAAGTTTAAGTTAGGATCTAAGTTAGTTTTTTTTATCGATTGCTTCCCTATAAATAGAAATTACTTTGCATAATATATTTTCTTCTATGCCTGTTTTGTTTGAAATATAACGGTAATAAATGTAATATATACTAACAACATAGTATATTTCTGTTTATCAAGAATGGATTTATTTATCAAATTACCCTAAATATATTAGTTCATGAACTTTAATTGAAGAAAATCTGCATTAAAAAAGATTTAATTTACCCTTCATTAAAAATTAAAATTCAATTATACCTATAAAAAAGTAAAATATTTTTGAAACAGGAATATTGTTTCGGTTATGAAATAAAACTTTAAATAATTGATTTCTAGAATATTTTAAAGACTTTAAATTAATAATTGCGATGAGCTTCTATTGCATAAGACCAGGTGATTGTTCCGTTATTAAGAAACAAATTTTTTAAAAATATTCGAGTGTGGCTGCATGTAATTTAAAAATATTTAACTAATCAGTTTAATATACAAATTTTAATATTGTAACAAAACAAAATTAGTGCCTGAAACGGACATTGAAGCTAAATAAAAATTAGACATACAAATACAAGAATAAATATGAAAAATTCCTCAGTAATTTAATGAAGAGTTTTTAAATTTTCTCTCTCTCAATGTCATTAAAATATTATAATAAAAGAATACAATCGGTTACTTCTGACAATTTCTCAGCACGTGAACTGGTGCACTGAGGTGGATGTGATGGACCATGTCGGTCCGTCGTACCCCCCTGAATCCAACGGTCACATATCCGCGTTACAGTTGTTTGGTTTCGTCCAACACGACTACCGATTTCCCTGAAAGATTATCCACAATCTCGGTAGGCCACTATCCTTCCTCTGTCGAACTGGGATACTTGATCAAAAGCTGATCGCTGTTTTCTACGAGACATAACTGATCGTTTTTTGAAAAAACCACAAGAAAAACTCAATTGCCGAATTTGAAATTGCTGAAATCTCCAAGCTTTAAATAGGGCTTTGAGGTGGCGCCACAGGCGTGCGTGTTGTGTGTCTGCTCTGAAATTCTAATCATTTGCATATCTCACCTCCGCTAATGCATGTTGTAAATTTTACACACTATGTCATACAAATTTTTTGTATTTCAAGTACTATTTTAATATTTAGTAAATTGTCCGAATATATTAATACGTTCTATACTTAAAATATTCAAAGCTAATAATCTATTTTTAACTGAAAGTTTCTTAGAAATATAGGCTCGATCATTTATTAAATTTTTTCTTTATGTTTTTAAAAAAAAAATCATGAACTTAGATCGTATAATGTCGGTTCATATATGCAAGTATTTGAAAACAATAAAAATTAGAGAATTTATAATTTTAAGATTGTGTAGCTTATGAGATTCACAAAAGAAAATTACTGGTACATGCTTCTGACCTATGTTGTAGGGTATTATTTTTTTAGAATTTCTTTTTAAGTTTAAAAATTGACCAGTAGGCATATATCAAAAATGTGTTAATGTGAGAAAAAAAATTAAATATTTCTTAAAGGATTCATTGAATAAATAAAGCACAATCACACATTATTTAAAACATTTAATTGATTATTATTATTACTTTGTACTAGTCCTGTCTTGATGAATATATTACTATTAAAACCATTATTTCAAACATATTATTGTGGTAGCGGGTTGTAATTGATAAAATTAAAACAAAATTAACAATAAAATTTGTTTGTTTTATAACAAGTTAAACAAATACGAGTATAATACCTCTGGAACAAAAACTATATGATTAACAAAACATATTACATTTAAAAAATATATTACAATACTTTAAATTATTACCATTATTTTACGTTCCCTTTATTTTCTTCGAATAAATGCATTTTACATAAGAAATTTCTTTCTGTAGTAAAAATGGAAAACTAGTTTTCCCTTGACCGATGTTAATTTTTATTTTTAAATTTGAAACATTATTTTGTTAATCTTATTGGAACATAATTATTTTGGAAATAATTACCTTTAAAACCTAAAGTAGCGTTAAGCATGAAAATTATTTTTAAGAACATAATTAATATAATTATTTGATAAATTTTAACTAATTCTTAAGAGAAATCGGCTTTTATAAAAATTGATGCACAGTTTTCATAGATTTCGAATATTTAATTTGAAAATAATTTGTGAATGTTACACGTAAAAATGATTAAAGACGTAGTCTAAACTAACTTTCTTTTTATTATCATATCTTCAATACATTTTTATGAAATTTACAACAATACAGTAAACTTAAATGTACGACATTTATCAAATTTAAGCCAAAATATACACATAAGCAATGGAACATAAATTTCTGCTAATGAACGAGGATTGAGTAAACAACTAAAAACATTCAATTAAAGTAAAATTAAACAATGTATTGCACTGATTTTCTTGAAATAACTTAAACAAAAAAGATTCAGAATCGATTAAAAAAATAAAAAATATAGTAAAAAAAACAACAACAATGTATTCATATTTGAATAATATAAACATGAAAACAACTGGTATATATAGGAAATGAAAACAGTAACGTCCCTATTAGCATGAATAGCACGTGCAATGACAACTGAACTTTACCCTCGCTCTCTGATTATTATTTGCTAAAACACCAATATCACAAATTTCCACATCATGAAATCATAACACAACATATAGTCTTTCTTTTTTAATATTATTACATTCTTCTACCAAAAATAACATTTTTTTGAACTGCAACCTTTTCTTTTTTTCATCCATTTTTTTTTCAAACCATCTTGCTTGTTTCGTAGCAAGGAAATCACCTTGTAAATATTCAAAGTTCATAAATGTTTATTGTTCATTCTTCAGCTTTTGTCTTTTTCCAAATATTATCCTTTTTCATATTCGTTTATATACTTACTATATATTTCTTTTTTAAAATCACTTTTCTTTACAATTGTGCATTCGAATATTGTCCAAGAGCTATACAGTCAGTGATTGCTTATTTATCTGTTCCTTCTTCACTTCATTTCAAAATATATTTCTTTTCATTCTATACTGTGTCCTTTTACATTTGAACTTCCGTTTACAATAAGTATAAAAATGTCATTGTGGAATATTTTCAATCGACGTAACCACGATTATAAAACATTGATAATTACACACATTTATATTTTTTATGATTTACAGATGGATATAGTTTTGTACAATTGCAGTATATTTTTGAATTGTTAACGTAATAAATTGTATTCTCATGCTTACTGAAGGTAATGAACAAAACAAACAGTTGTTTACATTTTACAATAAAATTTTTATCTTTATTTAATTAATTTCTTTGCGATATGTTAAGAGAAATTCGTAATTTGTTTAAAGAATAAATATTACTTCTCTCTTAAATAGAAAGAATTTACAATTTTAAATTATATAAAAATTAAATATGTAATTGTATTAAAAAAAACTTGTTGAAACTTATACAAATAAATATAATTATGCGAATATATTATTATAAATTTAAAATATTTGAAAGAATGGTAAACAATATTTAAAAAATGTAAAATTATCGAATCATAATGCTAAATAATTTTGATTATCTTAAGCCAAAAAAAAAGTAATTAATATTTTTTTTTTGAAATTAATAATACATTTTTAAATACTAAGTTTATTTTTAAGGGTAAATATTGTTTTTAAAAAATGTTTAGTACATTCCAATTTTTTGTATTTCATGTAATAATTTATAGGAAACATTTTATTTACTGAATTTATTTGTTTATATTTTAAAAAAGTGTTTTTAAACACATTTTCTTTAATTTAACTAACCAAAGATAAGTGTCAACCTTAAAAATGTAATTTTTTTTGTCCTATTTCCCCTCTAAAATATTTACCTTCACAAGCATTGTGTTCCGACATTTTTAATAGTAATTTTTCATTTCTGATACATTTTCGTCGACCATTGTGTAAATGCTTGCAATGTTTCGTATACATATATTTTATACAGTGCAATTTTTACAATTGACCGCTATATTCTATTTACAGATCACATTTTTACATGATTGCAGCTGAAGTATTTCCAGCTCAGATTTGAATTTTTTTTTTACAATAAACTCAAAATTCTGACGAAAACAAATTATTTTACTACTTGACATTTTCTGGTAGGAAAAAACAAAATGGAATATATGTATATAATTTATTTGGTCCAGCTAAAATACTGCAGTTGTTGAGGCACAGAAAACCTCAGTGTCCTTTCCATAGTCTTTAGATTCTATGCTCCTGCCTTTGCTGTAAGGCTTGGTAACCCATTTGACGAAAATAATTATTTAAAGAAAAATTCTTCTTATACTAATACATTTTGGCAAGCACAACAGTTATGTCAAATGTGTACATTCTTTATTTAATTCTATATGCATGCGATTTGTGATAAAATGCATGTTAAATCTTAACACACAAGCACAATATATACAACACCACTCATAAGGAATGTAGATGTTTCAAGGAAAGAAAATCAAATAATGAAATCAAAAATAGAACGGCAAGATCATTCCGTATTAGTTCAAATTACCTCACAAGAGTTATAAAATTCCACAATAGACAGAAAAAATGTTTGAATTTTGCTAGGTGATTATCTGCAGGTAGTGAAGTCATATCAAACCTGAGAATCAACTTCTCTTCGAGATTCGAATGAATAATCATTATTTGCACATGCTCTAAATTTCTGAACATGCGCCACAAATTAATATTATGCGCATGCTCAATGAAAAGTGTTATTTTGTCCCACGCATGCTCCATCATTGGATATCGAAAATCAGTAAGGAATGCAAAAGAAAGTTCACAACATGATGAGACACTGGGGGAGAAAAGTTTAAGAAACGAAAGGTAAATTGTTATATCTCCGTGCGTGCAAGTGTCTTCTTTCGAGGTTATAACATTTTGTGCCCGATAACAATTAAACACATACAATGACATTACATCTGTCGGGGCTGTAGTAGCTTTAGAAATCGCACGTTACACTACACTTGGAGAGGTCAGTAGTCCAATGGTGGGTAGAGTGACGGTCGAGCACACGAGCATTCCGTGGTCATTGTCCGTCTTCAATGCGAAGTGATGGGTTGGTTTATTTTTTCTGCTGCGAGGGGGTGGTTATCTTCGAACAAAAGAGGCGGTGGTTCGGAAAGCATAGCAAATAAAGACAGCCAGCATGATGTGGAGGGGACTTGCAGCTGGGACGACTATGCTGGATCTTCCATGTTGCATGGCAGCCGGTTTCTCACCTGGAGAGTAAAAATGAAATTCTCATTACAAAAATACCATTCATACAACAAAGAAACACTATTTAATTTCTTTACAGCTGTGGGTTTTTGCTCTATAGATCATCTTATTAGAAAAGTAAAGGTTACATATCCTATCTTACGAAATCTTTTTTCTCTTCTTAAACACGTAACTAAGATTCCTTTCACACGAATCAACTTGTGCCACCTATAACAGAAGGAACGATCAGACAGTCGGTAGCTAGTTTTGAATAGAAATGACCTGGGTTCCTTCCCACGAGGTTAACTGGCATTCCCTCTGATCTGCCAGTCCCACAAACACTGAAAAACCACGTACTCTTCCCCACTAGTTGACTCACCTGAAAGATAATGTGGAAGCTAACCCTCTTCACACGCGGCTAGTTATGTATTGAAAATGGAGAAAGCTGCATTGAAGCAAAGATTTTGGGCACTACCTTTTCAGTTAACTTTGTATGCAAGTATGAAAGGACCCCCCCCCTTCTTCACACTACAGGAATAATAATAGAAAACAGTTTGACTTCCTTTCAAGGTGGCATTCCCAACTCGACATCACCGATTTCACTCAAATTTATAGAACATGTAGGGCCTGGCTAGTTGGCGTAGCGGTAAAAGCTCGGACTGGTAATACGATGGTAGTGGGTTCAATTTCTAGCGAGTAGACCTTTTCTCTGTTTTTCTCAATTTTTATATTATTCCTTTTCCAATTAAGCAAAGAAGTTAATAATTTATTTCCATTATTTATATACAAAAGACATAGAAAAGATAAAAATTTCCGTTTATGGCATGTTCCCCAAAAAGGGGAGATAGCCAATAAAGGAGAAAAAAGAATTTCTGTTTAAACACGTCGGGAAACATTGCAAATCCAAATTTTCTACAGTTACAAATGCTCTTATTAAAAATTGACGTCCTATATATACACATGCCTTTTGCTTGTAAATAAATAAATGAATGAATAATATGAATTATTAATTTCTTTGCTTAGTTAGAAAATGAATATTATAAAAATTGAGAAAAAGAGAAAAAAAAAGTTTTCACACACACTGGGAATTGAACCAACGAGTCCGAGCTCTTACCGCTACGCCAACTCGTACTCGGCATGTGATGTAAATTAAATGGTTTATAAGGTACGAAACATTTTTATTTTCTATACGCTTGGCCATCTGGAGTTCCTACTACGGGTACTTTCATTACTAGCGAGGTTCTACATGTTCTATAAATTTGAGCGAAATCGGTGATGACGAGTAGGAAATGCCGCCTTGTTTGTTGCCTCCCATGAAACCGGCCTAATACTTGAAATTCCATGTATGGCAATATATTACATTGCCTGCATATATATTTCATTTGAAACACGCATTTCTTGATGTAACATTAATATATTTGGTATATAAATAAAGCATAAACATATTAAACATCCACTTCTTAAAGTATGTGTTTTTTCTAAAAGAATAGAAGTGTGAGAATAATTGCTTGTTTTAATTTTTGATTAGTTTATTTGATCTAAGGGCTAATTTGTTCAAACGGAGTAAAACATTATTTAATTCCTTTGTAACTAAATGTATCTAGCCTACAATTATAACAAATTTAACACAAGCTAGACAAAAGGTGAAATGAAGAAAAGGAAAAATAAATATTAGTTATAACAAAAAGGGACATGTGAAAAACACAGAAAGACCGTTAAAACATCCTCGAGCATATCACCCTCAAGAGAGAAGTGGCCTTTTCTTGAGCTAAATGCAATCCATTCTTAACTAAGTAATATTATTCTACAGAATTGTGGAGCAGTAATGGGATATTTTTGGACAACAAATAATACTATAATTTATTGTATAAACAATTTTTTTACAGTTTTGTTCTTAAAAAAAAAAATAAACTGCCTGGAGAACTTTTGTTAAATTTTAAAATAAGGACTCGTATATTAAAGTCAGTATTGATATTTTCTCCATCTTTTTTTATTCTAACTTGGAATTCTGCATTGCAATATCGATAATATTTAACTTTATATTAACATTTTCAAATTGGTTCATGAGATTAGAAAAATGTTATCATAAATATCAAATATTGTTCTTAATATGTATAGTTGTTGATGAGATACAACTGTGTAAAAGAAAGAGATTAGTTTAATACAAAAACACCTAATTTGCTGTCATCCCTGTAAATTCACACTATAGGAAAGAAGTCGAAGGAAAAGAAAAAAATATATTAGATATACGCTATCCATGTGGTAAAGAATGAAGCATTATAACAAATATATGTTGTATACGCTCAGGTGACACCAGCGCCACTCTCTGTAACCCCCGGATGTAAGGGGGAGAAGGAAAACACTTACCTTTTCCCAGCAGCGCGCGCCTAGTCAGGTTTAACAACCTATAGATGTCATTAAATCTCCCTAAACCTAAACGTCTCTTTCATTCAACATACCCCTAGACACCACCCTCTCTGTTACATATATGATGCGATTTTCCATTAGCATACAGAAAACTCGATCTGATATTTAATTATATTCTTATTTCAGAAAGAACATACTAAAATATATTATTTGTTATTATGTCAATGCCACTAGCAGTTGTGTAATTAGCTTTGATGATGGCATTTATAATAATTTATTTCCCTTTCTCAATTTTCATGGTATTTACATATATATCTTTGATAATAAAGTTAAATTATGCATAATATTTCCTTACAAACGTAATAAAATCTAGCAAATTACGAAACATAATTTGCTTTTACTGATAAGCTTAATTTAGCATTCAAAACTGATCAATTTAACCTTTTCATATAATATGCGATTATTTAAATGTTCTTTTAATTTTGATTGACAAATGAAGGGAAATTCTAACAGATGCTATATATATATATATATATAAGCAAATCCAATTTCCATCTAAAATGTTTTATTCAGAATTCTATGAAAACTTTAATGCTTGCTTGCTATTTATATTCCACGAAAAACCACTTCTAGTTTCTAATAGCTACATCTGAAACATTATGTTTTTGTATTGGCTCCCATGTCAAACAAGCTAGTCAGAAATCATAGTAATTTTTAAAAGTTTGTATTTATATTTCCCCAAAACATTTTACTTTATGTAAATTTAAAAGCTAATTTAATCAATAATATATTTACATTATCAGCTTGGCAGTAAAAGATTTATCGATGGAAAATTTAGTACCTAAATTTCATGTGGGATTTAAATAGAATAAATATTTTGTTTCATATTTTCCACATTTAAAAATTAATTTTCATCATTCAACCATACAATTTAAAAGAAGGATCTGTCTTCAAATGTATAATACATTTAAGAGACTTATTTAACTACAACATCTATTATTTTACTTATCTACTACTGTTGAGATAGCTTTTACTATAAATATTTAACTACTTTAAAAGCGTCGAAAAATTATGAAGAAGAAAATAACTATACTCTGACACATTATTTTGACCTAAAGTACAATATTAAAAAGTTTAAAAATTTTTTTAAAAGGTGCTTTAAGTTGTTAAACTTATTTACGGCAAAATGTATTGAACTTAAAAGGAATCTCTGAGAAATTCTGACTTCGTTTTACTTCTTATAAATTTTTCTCCTTGTTTGTTCAGAATACTAATCCATGTAATATTGGTTATAAAATTTCGTGAAAGTTAAAAAAAGTTGGAGGAAAACATATTTATATTTAATTTTAAAGCTTTTGTATTGATTTTATGTAGATAATTGTATATCATGACAAAGTTTAAGAATAATTAAGTACTTATATTTCTCAGGGATTTTTTTTTGTTGAAATCCGTATTTATAAAGTAATATGTACTTCTAATTTAAATATTAAATATATTTGAAATTGAAGTAAAATTGGTGAAAAACTTTGACCTATAAATAATAATTTTGTTTTGCTTTTAATTTCTTAAGACTCCTGCTGTTTCATATAGGAACATTAAACAACATTTAACTATTCTGACAAATGAAATGTATTTGTTGATTATTCTTATGAAGTTAAATATCAAAGTTAATTATTCATTAACCTAATTAAAAGTAATCATTGTTGCTTGTCATTTTTTTTTCGAATATATTTTTTTTTTAAATTCATAATTTGATTTTTACAATGAAAAATTGAAATTTTTTTTATTATTCTATAATAAAGCTCAATGTAAACAGAATTCGATATTTTAATTCCTCTAATTAAATATTTAAACTATTTATATCAATAAAGGGATTCTTAAGTTATACTGTGAAGTAAAATACATTTTTATAATGTGCTGAAATAAATTTAAAAAATAACAACATGCTGAAACTTTACGTTCACCAGAAAATTCAGATTTACAATATTAAGGAATCACAAAAAAAACTGCATTTTTATACAAAAATAAGTACCGATATTGAGGATTAAAATTAGAATAATAGAATCACAGAAGAAAATACAACAGAGAGTACTCATTTCGAATTATTTGCGAATCATTTAGGGTAATTAAAACTCTATTTATTTTTAAAAAATTTCCTTTAAACTCTAAAACTTCCTTTAAAATAAAATATTCCTTGGTGAAAGATAAATTTTTAAAATCCCATAGAAAACTTGTAAAAATGCATAATTGATGACGATGTTGAAATGATACTTATAATCTTAAACGGAAACATTTCTTTCAAACAAATCGCACCGAAAGATTTAATGCTCCGAATAATTTTAATTTCAAAACCAATCTCAACGGCATTTTTTTCCATTCCTTTACAGTATTTTAACATATTTGCTTCTTAAGAATGAATTCATTTGAGTGAAATCGCATTTTACTGGAGAAAAAAATTAAGTCTTAATGTTGTTCTTTTCCTTCGAGAAAGGACATTCAGGCTAACACAATTCTGAAAGGAGTTATTTCGTTACGTTATTTCAATGCTTATTTCAACTAGAAATACTTATTTAAAGAGTCAGCGAACAATTTAGAAAACTCATTATTACTAATTCATGCTTTTACATTCAGCATTATTCTTAAATTATGTACGAAGTCCAAGAATTTCTTTAAAATCAGCTGAGCAATAAACTGGAAATATTGCTTCCATTTTAGAAATATTTTTACTGTTCTTTAAGGGCTTGATGTTTGAAAATGTTTTAACACAATGGAATTCCCATTAGTTTCAAGTCGAAACACGTTTAAAAAAGCCATACCTTATTGTTGAAATAAATTATAAATTCTAAGAGGGAATACACTTTTTTTTAAGAAAAAAAAGATAAATGATAAAATAATCACAAGGAAAATTTTTCTCTTTGAAGCATACACATGTTACTACGGTAGAAAATTTAAAGAACGTTCATTGTAAGAGTGCTATTTTCATCACCACGTTGTGGTGTGTCATTAAAAATTTAAAAAAAAGGGAAGAGAAGCAAAGATTACTTTGAAAAGAAATTCTGGTTTATTATTTAAAAAATATATTTAGAGAATTTTTTAAATGTTTCGCATATTGTCTGAATAAAAGGAGCAGTTCTGCATTTATTTATGATGAAAGATTATTTTTTTTTAAATTATATTTAATTATTTAATGCTAAAAAGTAATTTATTCCGAAAATACAAATATTTTTTAAAATTAGTGTACAAGAACTAAACTTGAAAAATTTAATGGTTTTTTTTCTTTTGTCTAATTTTAAATTGATATTTGAAAATTTTACTCTGATAATCTTTTTATGACATATTTAAAATTATCTAACCTCAAAATGTGTTTGAAGTTTTATTAAATAATGTATTTACTATATAAAATTTAAAAGGTAATTCAGTAAATTATGATCCCTGATGGGTAAGCTGTAGCCATGGTTTGGCTATATGGGTTCCTGTTTTAATCCGTACGCTTATTTATCACCGAATTGGCAAATTAGATTTATTACAGTAGCTTTTACGTAGAGAACGTTGTTGCCAAAATTATTTATCTATCTCCAAGGAACGGAAAAAATGAGGATTGTTTACCTGTTTTTGCTATTTCCCTTTAATATAATTTTGAACTTTTTACAAAAATGAATGATTAATATTGTATGTATTTTTTTTTAGAAATATCAAATTTAATTGAAGTTCCAGTTGTCTTTCTCAATTTTTATAGAGAGTGCCTTTATATATGTGTTACCCTTAAAGTGTGAAATCCGTTATTTCATACAATAACTAAACAAGTCATTTACAGTATATAAAATTATTGAAATCTATGTTTTAATTGAATATTCTTTAGAATAACAACCACTTGATCATCAAAGTATCAAATAAGGCACTCGAAAGTTCCTTGAACTGGTTTTAGTTGCTTTTTAGGCAATTTTGGACCCTCTTTTCAAAGCTCCATCACAAAAATCGCTGCTCTAATAAATAAGGAAAAGTAAAACAAAAAATAAAGGTATTTTATAAAATTTAAAATAATATTTTCTTTCAATCTTGCTTGAAAATTGTACACAATATTTTTATGAAGCAACAGTTTTTCCTCCAGGTATGTATTTTTTTCAATAATATTTAAATATAACTATTTCTGCAATATCTTTTTTTTTTAAGTTCTGATTAACTACTGTTAGCAATAGGGACTGCAATAAAATTTTCAAATTGCTTTTTCCCTATTATTTATAAATTAATCATCAGTAATAGAGACAAAATGTATCTTCGAGAGATTTCAGATATTTATGATCAATTAATTTGTAAAATAAATTCGAAATTGTTTATTTTTCCCTTTTTTTAACACTATCTCATTAGTTATTTCATAAAATAACTAGATAAAGTATGAAACTTTTTAGTTATTACGTATTATAACCGATATATCAAGTTATTTCGCGAAACATCTAGTTATTCTATGAAAAAAGTTGAATTATGTACTTAAACGGAAGCGGAGACACTGAATATTAATTGGTATTAAAAAGGACCTATGAATAGCCAAGACCCTCCTTGGCTATTCACAGTGGAAAAGCAAAGGGAAAAAAACTAAATTAACTTAAAAAATGAATAAATAATAAATGTGTTGAAATTAAATATTAATATATATTTCTTCTTAGCTTAGAGAATAAATACTCTGTCTTCATTAATTCTTTATAACACAAGTAAATCTTTTCAAAATAGTAAAGAATGATTAAATTTGAAAAAAATGACAAGCATTTATAATTGATTCAAATTATATTCCGCATAAACCAGGGAATAAATATCCTGATTGTGATATATTATTTATAGGTAAAAACTATTACCATTGTGTTTTCAGCTGAATTACATATTTGAATGTAGAAGTACTTGATTAGTATTTGATTGTTAAAGTATTTGATTAATATCTATGTAGGAAGAGATGCATATATATAAAATGCATATATTTTTTATTATTAATGATGATTAACTGAGACATTTAAGTTTTAAGACGTTCTAAGAGGAGACGTTTGTGAGGCGTAATTAAATCAATATTTGCTAATTTCAACTTTTTGTAATTAATTTGAGTTTTAAGAAATAAATTCTTTCATGGAAACAAAAAAAAAAATGTCCAAATTTACTGAAAAAATGTTTCCTGGAAAAAGGTTTAAGCAATTATGCACCATGAACAAAACTCAATGGTAAAAATCGGGCTATTTATTATTCACACTTTATACCTAATATTAAAAAACATTAAATATTACAACAGAATTTCATTTTGATTGCATTTATTTGTCTATAAAAATAATTTTATTTATTTCTTACAATTGAAATTTTACTTTATAGCTCCAAAAGTTGAAAATTGTATTTTTGTTGCACACAAACTACTCATGGTTATTTTATTACTTTTCTATAATTTATTCAAAACTTTTGCAACCAAACATGCGTTTTAAAGAAAGAAAATGCTAAGAAAAGTTAGTTATCCCCCGTGATAATAATACGGTATAAATATAGCAGCAGTAGTGAAGCTGATTGGAAGTTCATTTTTAATTTTTCTTTATTTAGTGGGATTCTGTTCTATTATACTTCTTCCAGAGAACCCACGGTACTTCCTAGAAGGTGGCATACAAAAATATGTTAAAGTTAATTGTGTTTTCTAACAGGGGAAATATAATGCTATCACACTTAAACAATAAAAAAATGCAAAGATAGATTTGAGCAACATCCTGAATAAGAGATATAGATCAACTTATAATTTAATATAAGACAGATATTTAATATAATAAATATATAACGCAAATTTAAGAGAATTCATGTCAAATTTAGACTAATATTTAGTCATTAGTTTCCGAATCAGACTGACTGAGTCCAAACTTGCGTTTGTTTCTTATTTGCTTAGTCTCTTATTACTTCCAGGGCACAGAATTACTCCCGCTGTTCTTTTCAAGTTGAAAGTGTGTTTCAGTTTGTTTAAATGAAAGAAACCATCTGATTCATTACCTGTCTTGTGAGAATTAGCACCATTAGACCTTAGAACCATTTGAGTCTTAGACATGTTGCATTTAATTAAATAGATAATTGAACTTATATATATATATATATATATATAACTGGTTTAAACTAAAATAAGGACTTCGAGTTTGGGTCTTATTATTCAACATTAAGCAAAGAACTTTAAATAAATTGTTCCCGATTGTACACTTGAACAGGAAGAGAGATAAATGAAATCGATACCTAATTAAGGTTGTTTTCATGCAATGTTTAAGAATAAGGTGCAAATTGGAGCCCCTTTTTCAGGAAGTAAAATGGCCAACATTAATATTATATCTGTATTTTGCTATCCTATTAAGAACAACATATTTTTTATGCTACTAATTTTTGGGTTATGTATTTTTTGGGGGGTGGGGGTATAAAGAATGTTCCAAATTTCGTTTCTTTTACTATAGTATATATAATTTTTTACTTGCATGTAAAAGAAAACGAACGTTTTATTCCAGAAATGTATTCAAATTTTAAAGAGTATAGAAAAAACTCTTACGAGTTGTAGTTTCCCAAACTTTTATGATAATATGGACATTTTTCAATAAGAAAATATTTTCTTTAGATAAGACTGTTTCGATGTTTGGTAAGGATGACTTCAAAAGAAGCGGTCGCTAAGTTTTAGAACTTCATGGGTCATTAAATGTATAATCTTATAGCTGGTGGGCCACTAACGGGATTGACTATTATATGGTAGACTCCTGTAACTGCATTGGGACTCATGAAAATGTAAATAGAGACGTAAATATCACTGAAAAAGAACAAGAAAAAACCAAAGACAAACCGGGCAAGCAAAGCAAACTCAACAAATTGAAGAGTTATGTTTTGAATTTCGCAGGACAACTCTTACTTTCGAATCTTATTCTTTCCACTAGATACCACAGCAAAAGTAGCTAAAAAGTCTCTAAACTTAAAAGGTATTTTGTCAAAAGTAGCGTAGCTCACTTTTTTCAAAAAGATATTCCACATTTCATCATACGGTTTGTTAATTTTCAATTCTGAAACTAAGTATTGATAAAAATATAACGTCCACATTTTTCTGTATAATATCAAAACATTTTCATGGACCATCAGTGGTCCATGGGCCACCGGCTGGCAACCAGAGTGTTAAAAATGTTGTGTTGTTGTCGCTTTTTCTTCTGAGTTTAATATTTTAAGGTATCCAACATTTTTTAAAAGAAAAATGGGGATTTTTTTTGTTGTGTTTAGATTTGTTTAGTACATACTATAAAACTATACTTAAATTAAGAAGAGAAAAATAAATTATTATTACTAAAATGGGTAAAAATTGACAAAAAATAACATAAACGCGGCCCAATCTGAGCCAAAAGTTTATGAACAAATTTGCAATTTTTAAATTTTGAAGGGTTGCTTTGCTGTACATTTTTAAAAGACTTTCAGGATAAGAGATATTTTAAGTTTTACAAAAACTAGAGCACTTTATCTTAGTTGTTAAACGAAATTGCTTAAAAAAACAGTGATTATATTCACATAAGTAACTATAAATTTTGTAATAAAACGGTGATTGATAGAACTGAAAGTTAAAATACACAACATACACAAAAAACTTCAGTTAATTATTTTCAAATCTTTTTGAACAATTGTTGGCCCCATTTGAACATTTTCAAAAGAAAACACATTTCGAGTAAAATGCGTTTTAAAGTACGACATCTTGCTTTAAATAATGTCATCTGCTCTTACTAAAACACGTATAGATTTTGTTCTAATGAAGGGAAAACAATAAATTGGGTATTTTTATAAAGCTAATAAGATTTCCTATAAAATAAAATCATAATTTTTTTTTCAATTTTTGGCAAAATTCACAATTTTAGGGTAGTTGGTTACCTTAAACATATCGAGCACTAGAAAGGGATCCGTTAATATATCTTTCCTAGGGAGACTCGTACAACTCAATATATGCTCGGTGGAAGTCTGGTAAACCTGACACGTGACACAGCTGGTGAAAAGTTTTTCGTTTTCTAAGAATGAGAGGAAGTTGATGTGACAACTGTGTCAAGACGTGAGGTTGTAGCATGAGGAGGACTCTGTTACAGAGCCAAACTGGGTCTATTGCCCTCATATCATTGATGAGTAGAAAGCATGCTCCTCTCCATAAAATTTTGAGATTTTTTTTAGTGAAAACCATTTTGGAAAGGAAAGGGTGAAAGCGAAAGGAAGTGAAAGATTACAACTCCCCTTTGCTATTTTTTCCCGCCATTTCATTGTCATAAAGATCGACATGGGATCCACTGAAAATGGATTTTGTGGTGTTGAGATATAAGTTTCATCTAGCGAAAGATATGAAAATTGATTTCGTCGCCAACAAAAACCAATTGTCAAGATTCTGAAACGAGCCAGGGATATTGAAAGAATCCAAAGATCATCATATTTCTCGGTTAGAATAATTTCAAATCTCGCATCAATTGTTATTAGTTTACTTCTAAAGTCCGAGCAAAATCTGGATTACATCTGAGATTCATTTTTCCTTGTGAGGTGGGAGGGAATTTATTAATAAAGATACCATTTTTTTACACAGGTCTATTTCGATTCGTATCACTAACAATCCCCTTGGTGAAAAAGAGAGGAGTTTTTGAAATTCAATTTATTGAAAACCTTCTTTCAAAGAAGATGTGAGTATATAAATTAAGACTTGCATATAAAGATTTAACTTTCGAGTTCGAAAGGGGGAGGTTAGAATGATACGGCTTGTAGTGATTGATTAAATGGAAGTGAGGCGTGAATACTTCATAGCCGATTATTGTAATATTAAAGTTGACGATTTGTCAATTAGGAATCGAATTAGATTAGATAGCTAAGAATTAAAAGGTATTGCCTAGACGTTAGTGATCTGTTTATTTAAAGTCTTTTCGTATCTCGTCTACTTCGCTATTGTTTTCTAAATTTGTTATTTTGGGTGCATCTCTTGACTTGTTTAATAGAATTTCGTGTTGTTGTTCGTAACTAAAACTAAATTGAAATTATGTTGACAATAGCTAATCTTCATTCCAACCACTCTACACTGAGGGATGAGATAATTCTTTCCTCATACCATTAACTGCTTGTTCAAATATTTTCCTGCCATCAGTATAAATCTTACTTGCATTATTAAGAATGTTTTAATGAAGGAATTCATTATTAGTCATAAATGACTAATGCCACCAAGATTGACAAAGAGATTGAAGAAAGAGATCTCTTTTGTGACATAAGTACTTTATATAGTGCATACACTGGCTAGTTATGCTTACCATTGAGGACATGGACCGTGATGTTGGCTGGATCAGCGTACGATGGCTGACACGAATAGTTTCCGGAGTCAGTTGGTCTTGCATTCTGGATGCGGAGACGTGATACGGTGGTGGGTCCATTCTCCGTGGTCACCTTGATGCCACCCCTGGAGGAGTCGTAGTTGATCATTCTGTCGTCATGGTACCAAAATACAAAGACGGGTGGCGAGGTACTTTCCGTGATGATGCACGTTAAGTTGATGGTCGACCCGCTCTGGATGTACAGGTTTGGGCCCTCCGGGATATGAGCTCGAGACACTAAAATAATTTTAAAAGTCACAATTATTATAAAAAATAGTGTAAAGATTATCAGAGATAAAAATCAATAGTATTTTTCAGAAAATCCATATTTGTATTGAGATGGGTAAAAGAAAGAATGATTCTGCATTTTTAATTATTAAGAAGCAATGAATTTTTTCATGAAAAAAATATAGAGACAAAATTAAATAAAAAAAAACATCAGCATATATTCAACGCTAGAATAGAAACAAGATCAAGATAAAATATTAATTAATAATGATGAAATCTTGAACTCTGAAATTAGTTTAATTCGAATGGGATATTTAAAGAGATAAACTTTTTGCTGTCAAATGATTTATATTGAAATACTTCATTAATTTTATTCTTAGATTTGCTTATTGATTTCGAAACATCTGTAGCCGATATCCAATATATTTCGATGTGACGTTTTTAATTCAGTGTTTCTGTATTTGATTTTCTTGCGAAGCTCAGTTTTTAATTAACTTAGAATGAGAGTTTAACTAACAGTCATTTTAAAACAAAATTAAGGATTAGTAAGGTATTGATTTTAAAATAAAAAAAAAGAGTGTTCATTTCAGTTTAGTCAGTTTTGTTTATGTCATATTTTTATCAATAACTAAGCATACGAAGGGAAATATTTTATACCGCTCCAGAATTTGAACGCATAAATTAAAAAGTAATATACTTTTACTAATATATTATATATATCTTTAATAACTCATATTTACATAATACATTTGAAACAGTTTTGTAAAATACTAAGTTATTAATTTATAAAAGAGTAAACTAAAAATATTTTACTTTAAAAAAATAACAACTCTTAATCACATAGAGATACATTTTTTTTAACTGATCGATTCTTGCAAAAAACACACAATTTACATTTAGCATAAAAAAACTTTTCAAGTAAACAATTAGATGCATAATTGCACTACACAAGTAAAGTACGACATATTTAAATTATTAAATAGTTTTTTCTTGTACTAATGTAGATACTTTTAAAAATATAACTTGAATACAAAATGTTTATTTTACAGATAAGACAATAAAAAAGAAGTGTAGTGTCGTGAATATTTTCTACTTTAATTATAACATAGCTTATTTCTTAGCTTATTTCCACGTACAAGGCTTACGTTCACAATTTTTTACAGTGTTAAGGGATTTGTGTGTTTACATTTTAATCTTTCAGCACATTTTTATGAACAGCTTAAGAAAATTTCTAGACTTAAACAAAATAACTATTGCTTTGTCTTGAAAAAGAAACAATGTTTTCTTAAAACTGTTGCAAAATAATTAATACGCAACAATATTATTTTTTAAGGGGCATCTATATTCATGAACTCAACGAAAAATTAAACTAAGCCTACTCTGTGGGAATTATATGTGGGGTTTACAGAACTATTTCTTTTCAGTTTTAACTCTGAGGTACTTTGTACCGGGCTCCACTAACGAAGGGATAATGCCCGTTAAATATGTTGAGGCTCAATGTCTTCACGTTGATGCGGTGTAGAAATTTGTGGAGAGTGGGGTTTTCGTCAACTTTGTTTAAAATTCAAAATAATGAGTTCCTCCGTCAATAGACCTTGTGTCAGGACGTCTTGTGGACCTGGGTCCCTATGTAACAGTAGATCCCCTTCCGATCCTTTTAAGTGGGCAGTATACAGCATACGTTGTCAAATATTAGTACAAATATTAACCCATATCATATAAAGTACGTGACTCATAATCTCACTAACTCAGGCGCAAATCGACTAGATCTAGGCCGAGACAAAGACGACAATCATAAAAAAAAATAATAACACATTCATTTCATTTTTGCCAGTTGGCATATAGATCCCAATTCCCAGTTTTTCAGAGAATATATCTGGGAATACCATTTGACGATTAATATTATGTGTCTGGATCGTAATCTTATTGAGACCGAGTTAAGAACAAAATGAGAACCTCTAGAAGCCTAGGTCCTGTGTTTAGTCTACTCATGTCTTAAAGTGATGCATTAATTAACAATCAATCAAATACTTATTGATGCTATACTTAGTGCAATGCTTCTCAAACTTTCAATACTTGTGACCCAATATTCAATCGTAATTTTCATCGCGCTCCCCTCCACACAATAACAATATATTGAATTCTATAATAAGATATTTAGACGCTAAACCTACACTACGACATTAACCTCTTAATTGCCACAGGCGTATATAGCCACTCAGCCAGTGCAAAAATTGTCTCGAACGTATATATACGTCTTTCCAATTTTGTTAAGAAAAAAGTTTTTTTCTGCTCACTGATATCTATAAAATTATTCTGAAGGCTTTGAATTGCAATAAAATGACCTTAACAGTGTTTATGAAGGATTTACTTATTTCAGAGGATTTGCTCTTATCCATTCCACTTTTTCCTCCTCTAATACACTACATCCATGTGCATACGTGTAAAGCAGTGACATTGGGGAGCGAATTACGTATTTTTTTTAATTGGCAGTTAAGGGATTAATTATAAACCGTACAAAATTATGAAGATAATTGCTAATTTTGCATATGATTTTATATATGACAAGCCTGTGGAGTCATCCTAATTATAAAACTTGTTCTTAACTTAGTATTATTAAATTAATTATAAAATACATTGTGCAGTGATGATACATTTATAAGCGTATTATATCAGAGTAAAAATGTCGTTTTTTACTTTTTATTGTGTCAGAGTGAATTTTGATTGTGTTTATTTTCAATATATCAATTTTTAAAAGTAATCTTTTGTTTTCGACTTTTCAAGATGCTCGTGCCCCCTCCTAGGATTATCACGCCTCCCTTGGGAAGCGCGCCCCACAGTTTGAGAAGAGCTGACTTAGTATGTATATTGTACTGATAATAAGTTCCGTATATAAATAAAATTCTATAAAGAATATACTTTAGTTCTATAAATAGCATTTTGCAGACAAGATAAGAGATCTTTTTGATGCCATAACACTGTGATATTTATGTGCTGTCATAAGAGCGGAAGGTAAAATTCTAAGCATTCAAGACTGGAAGCAAAAGAGTGATAATGCGAAAACAACACATCAACGTAAATAGTGACTCAAAGAACAATTTAAATGTCATTTACACAACGCGTTACTTTACGAGGTGATTACTATCCCATTATCTTGTTCAGATCTGCCGTTACTTATTTACCTCGTAAATCAAACTCGCGAACAAGCTTCTTCGCAGTAGAACAAGATTTGCATTCTTTGCTTAAAATGTTTGAAAATTTCAAAGAACAGTGGTACGGGAGGGAACATTTATATTCCATACGAAGGGAGGATAGTTTTGCATACTTAATGGAATACCGTAACATGTAACTATGTTTCTTAAACTTCTGTCAAGTTTATTTATTACTGCAATGAATCTAAAGAAATGCTGTTGTTTATGGCGTACCAACAAGGAATATGCAGGGATTATGCTTAGAGCCTCGTTGTATGATTAGATGAACCGTATCAAATGTTAAGAAGTTTTTGCACAAAGTTTTGAAATTTAAACAGCTACAGTAAGTTTGTTTGGCACTAGACTCAAAATTTTAAGACCATTTATAATACTAACCCAAATTTTATGAAATTCGGTATGAATAATTTCTAATATATCTATATTGTACACCAATTTTTTCAAAAAAAAATGTTCTGAATTCACTGTGTTATAAAAAATTCTGAACAATATTTCCATTCGTGTTTAAATTACTAGATGTGACGTAAATTTCAAAACGACGTTTTTGAAAAATTTACTCATATTTCAACATGAAATAAAAATGATGCATAAATTTTGAATTGAAATATTAATCAGGAAATGAATAGACTTAATAACTAGTCATAGAAAAAATAGCATTTATAATTAGTAAGAAAAGGAATATAATAAAAAAAACTGGTTATATAGAAACAGGAATAGAATTAACAATTAGTTAGAAAAAGAGTAGAATGAAACATAAGAAAAAACGATAAATTAATTTACAAAACATCAAAAAAGTTAAAAATACTTTTAAGAAGTTAAAGATTGTAAAGTAATTGATAAAATAACCAGAAATCCATGTATTATTTATGAAATGAAAATATAACTTTTCATTACTATGGTGTTGACTAAATTTTGATTTAGGAAGAACATATTGATACAAAAGATGGCCGCTGTAGCCAAGTGGTCAAGGTAATGGATTCGTGACAGGCATGTCTTAAGTTCAAGCCTTGTTTCACTGAAGACCCACTGTGCAGAAGGATCCGATACACGTTAAATATATCGAGGCCCAAACGTCCTCCAGTTGGTGTGGAAATTAGGATAGTGGGGAGTACCTGCTAAGATGTCGTTCTCCTCAATTGACCACGGTTCAAAAATACGAGGTCCAGCACCGAAAGCCCTCGAGCAGCTGAATAATGTGACGTTAAAATTCACACACTTATCGATACAAAAGAATTATTTTCTTTAAAGTAAATGCAATTAAAACAAATATTAAGTAGTATTTAGTTCCAAGGCACAAGAAAGAGTAAAAATTTGAATTATTTGTATCAGAAATAGATAATTGATTGTACCAAGATTTTCCAACTTAAGGGACTTTCAGAAATATTATAATTTTGCAAGGGAAGCAAGCTGTATTAAAATGGATTTTGTGAAAAAAATGTGAATCTGTGAAGCAGAGAGAGAGAGAGAGAGAGAGTTAAAGTCACCTTATTTTCAATTATGCTAAGGTTTTGAGATTACAGTCATATTGAATAAAATATTATTATGTTTTATTAAGCGAATAATTTCTTCTATTTATATAAGAATTTTAAGGCATGTGAAACTAATAATAATGTACCTCACCATTCAGTGAACATTTTTTGAGAAGCAAAACAATGAGGAAGCAATATATGGTACATCATTTTGTAGTCTTTGAAATAAATTATAATATGAAATGTAAGAACTATGAATAAAATAAAATTGCCCCGAAATTTGAGAGAAAAACAACATTTTTTTAATGAAAAAGGTGGGATAAAAATAGAGAAAGGATGAAATCTTCTGGCTTATACAGTAAAACTTGTTTTTATGCTGTATATAGGAACTGCATAAAAATAAACCGCACAAAAAATATTCGATAATTTCACAAATTCTTACATATAAAAACAACTTCGTCGAAATACTATGGAAAAATTTTTATGCGGTGGAGAGTAATCGAATAAAAAGGTATCACTTAGAAAATACGCCAATTATTCACAAAATTTATGAGAAAGTACTTCCTAAACAAAATAACAAATTAAATTACAGATGGAAACATTTTAAAAACATTTAGTTTCTCATTGTATATATGGAGAAGTTTTCAAAATGTGCATACATAATTTGCGGCTACTCATCGTAATCCAAAACGCTCCTCTCCATGTGATGAATAAGTTTAAAATCGCTTTCTTCACTTGAAGATATAATTTCATTTATTTTTTGGTACCATAAGGTAAGAGATAAATTTTTGTGAGTAAGTTTGTTTGGTCAGTTGCTTGTAAATGTCACAATCACCAGATATGAAAAATCGAAGCTCTATTTGTGTGTAAAATTTCACACTCCTTTCGGAATTGGTATCTGTTTTAAGAAAACTATTTTCCAATTTGTCGGAATGAGTGAGTGAGGGAATATTAACGTCGCACTGTTCAGCTACAAGAGGGCTTTTGGTGACGGACCTCGGAATTTTGATTCATGGTCAAGTGACAAGGACGGCACCTGAGCTGTTCCCCTCTCCTAACCACCACACCATACCAACTTGAGGACGTTTTAACTCTCCATAGATTTAACGTGCATCGATCCCCTACACCGCGGGTCTTCAGTGGTACTGGACTCGAACACATGGCATGCCAGCCGTGAGTCCTCCCTTCACCACTAGGCTACCATAGTTATCTAATTTGTTAGAAAGCTGTATACCTGTGTGCATATACTTTATCAACTCTTAAGGAATCCGCTTCTTATTGTCCTTCATAATCTATCAAATTATTAATAATGTCATTGATAGTTTCATCTTCAATCTTGGCGTGTTGAAAGAAAGCAAATGTCGTTCATTGTTGGGAGACTGTTTATAAAAAAATAGCAGAGTGTTTTGAAGTGTATATATGTGAATTGCAGTGGCGTGACGTACACTCCCACGACCACTTCTTCGTGGAGGGTGGTGCGCATGAGTCTAGGGTACCCAATCCCAAGTATGGAATTTACCCAAGTTTTAAATATTAAAGGCAAAATCTGACTTTTTGCAGGGGGCTCTAACATTCTCCGATACTCCACTGGTACATTGCTAGATAGCACAGAAAAAATCGCATGAAAATAAAATCACACAAAACAAATCCCACAAAAATAAAATCGTATAAAAAAGGACCACACAAAAACTGGCTCTACTTACTATTTAATCCATTAAAAAATCTAGTGCCTTTCCATTTCGTTAGTGTAAATATCGCCAAGCAGGCTTTATTGGCCACAACTTGCAATACGCACATAAACAAGATATCAATCATTGGCATGGGCAAGTAACTTTAGCGCGTTTTTCACATGTTGTATTTTACAATAATGCAACTAATGAACTTTTTACTAACAGAAAATAGTACTGTACTTTAAAAAAAATTAAAAATGATTAAATTTAAATATGTTTCAGCTCATCTAGGGCACAAATGCGACCCAATGCCGAAAACCCGAGGTCAATTGGTTGCTTATTGGCTGAGAAAAAGGTGCGACAAAATATGGAACGAAGCCGAAATTTGCGTCCTAATAGAGCTTTTGTTCCACTACGTGAAAAACGCGCTAAAAATATTAATTTATGTTAGTCCTTATTGGTTGTTTATCTATATTTGAAATACAATGAAAAAGACGTCACTTATAAGAAAAGACCGTGACTTGTTTTAAAAATGTGGGGGTAAAAGTTAACTAGCGGGAATATTCCGTTTGACGTATCATTTTTGGCTACTTTATCGCCTAAGCCGTCGAAATGAAGAAGTACCAAAAATCTTTTTCGATACATTTAATTTTCTTAGTTTAGTTTTACCAAACGCTTTTCCATTCAAAAAGTGGTTTATAATTGTAAATTGAAGGTATATTTTTGCTGGAACAGTTTTTCTGAAACTTCAGGATTGCACCTTTTCTCTTATTGTAGAGGAAAAATTAAATTTAAGAGAGGGTCTGAAATTGCTAATTGAATTAAATTCTCTTTTAAACCTATGCCAGGTTAGTACGCAACTTAGTTCTACAAAACAATGTTCCTTTGATTAAAATAAAATTACCAATAAAAATAAATATAATTCAGGAAAACAAATATTTCAGAACATCGAAAAAATTGTATAAAAGAACCATTCACGAATTCGAAAATTAAACAAAGCTATGGAAGAAGCTGCATTATCAGGACTGAAGAAGGTCAAATTAAATTTAAATGAAACTTACTTATTCTGTAACGAGGTGTATTGTTAGGACTTCGATAATTTTTTAAGTGAAACTGTTTTGTGTTTTCTTACCGAAAAGAAAAGTTTGAATCGAATAATTATTCGGTAACAAAACTGCAATTACTCAGACTTGTTCGGAGAATATAAAGTTTTATTTCAGACTATTTAATTTTTAGAAGTATATGGTCTTGGGGACCACAGCGTTGATGTTATTTAATCTGCTAGTCTTTTTGTCTTTCTACTTTAAACTTAAAACTCTTTAAAGTTACTTAGTTTTTCAACTAAAAGCTCAGGAGCGTCACCTGTTGTGATGGCTGAGCAGCAGTATTTTGAATTTTTGGATTTAATAGTTATTCACTGAAGATAATTTATTGTACTTTTACGTTTCCCCGGAGCAAGCCTTGCCAAGCGCAGCTTTCTTGGCGATAACACACAATATATATATATGTTAGTTCTCCTTAGGTTTTTCATCTATTTTTGATGTATTGTGAAAAAGACGTTGCTGGTAAGAAAAGACTGTGACTCTTGTTTTGAAAATGTAGTGGCAAAAGGTTACCGGCGGGAATATTCCGTTTGGCGTCAGTAGCATTCTTTTTGGCGACGTTGTCGCCTGCGAAACAGAAAAGTACCAAATTTATATATTATAAATATAATTAACATATTAGTGCTACATTAACAAAAGTTATATAGCATTAGACATTACATTTCGGGACTTTCTTTTTAGTTTATGTTGAAAAATAATCGTTTTGTAAAAAAAAAAGAACAAAATTTTATAACTAAATATTTACTAAAATAAATTAATGAAAAACACAGCATCCCACATTCTTTTTATCAAAATTTAAATAGAATAATCCAAATAATACCTCATTTAAAAATTTAATGAAGGAACAAATATATATACAATAAAGAGTTATTTAAAAATGTTTAACATATATATATATTATTTTTATTCATTTATTTTGTAAACAAGGGAATATAATTGTACTTTTGATCAGGCTCAATCTGTTGAAATATTTTCAGGGGAATCGAATATGATTTTTCCTTAAGCCGATTCAAGGCAATTTTATTTTAAATCGAGTTCCCTATTTTATACTGTGATACTTTAGTTTTAAATATTTTTTTCCAAATAGCTTTAATGCATATAAATTTGCATATTTTTTACTAAGAAGTCATAAGCTACATTTTGAAAATTTATTCTTTCAAACACAAATTCTTCTATATCATACTAGAAGTTGTTTGAGCAAATACGTTTCTTATTTTAGTACGTTTCCATTAAAAAAGGATTAAGTGTTAATGAGATTTAAAAACAAGGATGATGAATATTTTAATAAATGGTAAGATTTGCTAAATTGTAGTTTAGTTTTCTAGAAAATAATGATGAAGAAAAAGAACATGCATATTCTTAAGTGTTCTTTAAATGATCTTTCAAGAAATATCTCATTTTCTTTATGCATCATTATTTCAAGTAGAATTGGAAGAAAATTATTTTAAATAAATTGTATGCTATTTCGTTTTTTATTAGAGTAAGTTCATATTGTGAAGCTAAGGAAGCACGCTGTAAGGGATTTCTAAGCAAGACATTTATAGTGATTTAAATGATTCCATATTGCTTTAAAGCAAAGACTTATTTTTCAAGGTGGAAGTTTTAAATGAGTAAGAAAGTAATTATCATGAAATTTTAAAATTGTTTTTCTTAAACCAAACAAAGGAAGATTTTAATAGTTGTATTTCTCTTTATTAAAATTATTAACAATGTGCACAGTTAAATGAGAACTAATTTTTTTTGCAGTGTATCCCATAAATTTTTTTCTGAGTAGAGGTTTATATGAAAATATCATGACATTTGTCTGTTATCTCCCTTATTATCACTTTTAAAAATATGTTTTTGTTGTATCAAATCAGTTCTATTTATTTTAGCATATTCATGTTCATTCCTAAAGCTGCTTATACAAATTCATCAACAAACGAAATGAATAGCACTTTCTATCCTTGTGCATTAGTTTTTTTTATTGAAAGATGATTGACGCTTTCAATTGCTGTTACTAAATAAGATTATCCTCAAATATCATTGTAAGTGTTATGCGAATTTAGTATTGGAAACGACGCACACAGTGGGCAGTTTTCACGATCTGGTGCATGGAAATTGTTTTATGTCTCCTTATTATATCCAATGATAAAAAAATAATAGTAATTAATTTAAATTCGGTACTCTTTTTTCTGCTCTCTGCCAAGAAATAAGGTTTTTAGGGTCTCAAAAAATTTCTGTCAGGTTTGAATTTGATCAAGAATAAATTCACTATGGTTCAATTTACCTAGTCAATGGACCTAGTTTTCGAAGGACATTAAAAGAAGCAGTAATTTGACATTTGGAGAGAATATATACAAAAAATAGAGTGGCAAGTTAAAAATTTAATGTTAACTAAGCAAATACAATGAAACAAAAGTACGCATTAATATCATGCTTATGATGAGGAAGGATAAGAAAGATTGCATGGTATTGCAAAGGGAAGGGGAGGTTTACGTAGTATATGAGCAGTAAAATTAGTTATTACATCATTCCATGTCAGCAGCAGTATTTTTGATGGATTCCTGTTGAGAAAAGGATTCTTGTGGCGCTTTTCGCATCAAAATAATTTCTTTTGGCAAACATCTTTCTTTTAATTTTCCTTAAGCCTGTTATGAAGGCATTTGTTGAAACTGCAATCATATGCATCATGCCTTCCATATTTTCCTGTCAGTTAAATTTATGAGAGTGATACTCGCGTTTTGAGTCCTTGTTTCGGCACTCCATCCCCTCTTACGATATTAGTCTTATCAGTAAGATATAATTATTGACAAGACTTTCGTGTTTCAGCACTTTATGGAGACTCTGAGGTATGTAATACCAAGGATATAGTGCTACATAAAGTTAAGTTGTGGCCAAGCAGAATCCTTTGAACTTCTGTGTGTCAGTTTCTTGCACACGTGCTATGGTGGTCAGCACCCCATGAATATTTCTAATCAGTATTTCATCAATGTCTGCGATTTATGAGACTATTACTGGGTTTCAGAAGAATTATCTAGATATTGCCGTCATTTGTGATCCCAAACAAGGTTTTGGAGCATCCATCAAAAGTCCCATTTGGTGCCAAAATTGTTTCTGCACTTTCTTTTTTGTGTGCATCCACTAAACTTCTATCCGCTTTCCCGAACCATTTATTATATCTAACCTATAAGATATGTGCAGGAGACACTCAAAACATTTGATTCAGTCATTCAAGCTGGATATGCCCCCTTCCGCACTCTCCGTAACTATTTGCCTAGTTTTTATAGCCTCCAGGTCAATAATAGAGCTAGGCTTTGAATGACACAATCTAGTTTTGAGAAGTCAGCTGAAAATTTTTCCATCTATCATTATCTAAGACATAACTTAACCGCAGTTGTAAACATTGCCATGTCGTATCACTGTGCTGGGTTGAAAAAGGAAGATTTAGTCATTGATTTTTCCCCCCAATTTCCAGATTTGCAAATGTTTCCCTTTGATACGACGGAAAAGTAGCGGTCCATTCTGAATGAAAAAAAGCTTTATTAATACTGACTACGCATTTACAAAATCACATATGGTGGCTCTCAAGCGCCTTTTTACAGAGATATATAAAAAGGCTGAACAAGGGTTGCAACAATACCAACGGCCAACGCTGAAAAAAATTCTTAACTTTCAAGATTGCAGGAGATAGCATCCAAATTTAGCATCAAATTAAGAGGCCATATCTACTCTATGTAACAAGTGTTAGTCTGATTAATCCGTATCAATCTCAAAAGTTTTGTTTCATTAAACACAAAAAACCGACATACGTTTGTGGGAGTTACATACTCTATCAAATATTATGTTTTTACAATTTTGAACCAAATTTGAACCAAATGTGAAAGCCAAATACAGAAATTGTTTGCCGAAGGCATGTATTTTCAGAGAAAAAAGCTAAAAGCTGCAAAATCTTGTTCAGATGAAACGATAGAACTTCCTAGTAGAAAATGAGGTTCGCAGTTGTTCCTCGTGACCTTAACAAAACCGATTTAAACCATCGGTTGTTGGAAAGTTTCCTTCGCGTACTAACGAAAACTGATAACAACATGGCTAAGGAGCCTAAGAGGACCTTAAGTTAAGGGTTTTTTTTTGCGTAATTTCATTTTTGGGGTGTCCGTGCGCCAGATCGGGAAATCTGTCTACTGTGCGACGCCTTTGAAAATTGAGACAATTTCTAGCTTCCCAAATTACTTTGGTTGCAATTTTTATACTCTTGATTTTTATTAAGCTAATTGTTTCACCATTTTCCCTTCTTACTATTTATACATAAGTGCCTTGGTACGGGACGTCACGAGTGTAAAATCTTAAGTGTGTGTATGAATTTATTTATGTATATCAAAATAATCATTTTAGTACTTAGCTCACTTACTAGAATCAATAAACCTTCTCTAAAATATATCAAATTGTTCATTTCATATTAAGACTTCGTATATTAAATATTTACTTTTTACAGAAATATTAACTTCCGTGAAAGTATATATATTCAATTTATATTTTATTAGTCCTTAATACTCATACGGCTACGGTAGCCTTGTGGTCAAGGTTATGAACTCATGGCCGTAGTGTCATGAGCTCAAGACCAAACGCCACTAAAGACCAGCTGTGTAATGGCGCTGATGCCCTTTAAATCTGTCGTGACTCCCGTTGGCATTGTGACGTATGTGTGTCCCCCTTTGAGACATCTGGGACTTGCTTCCCATGGCCGGGTCAGTTTTTAGAAGAATGATGACCACACGTGCAAAGACACCTGAAGTCGCTGCAGACACCTGCGACGGACGTGTCTTAATCAGCCCCTGCAACCTTTGACCCGAGGGGAAGCATTTCGCCACCACCGGATGTGGGGTGTGAAAGGGGACGAGGTCGGTCAACCGCAGGGGGACCGCAGAGGGCCGTGAGAGAGGGAGTGAACAGCGGAAACTGGCAGTGAACGAACACCAACAAGATCCCTCCCTCACAAAATTATTTTGGACTCTAAAATCATCTCATTGTGAAAACTTGTATATTAATGTAAATAATAGCTGTGACTTAATTAAACTAAATTATTATATTTCAAACACGCTACGATTATTGAATCAAACGTCACAACATGGTGTGGGAATCTGGAGAGTGGAATGCTTGCTTTGATGTTGTCTTTGTCACTTGACCAAAGTTCTAACGTACAAGATCCGTCGTCATCCATTTTGCTGTATAGTGTGACGTCAATAAGTACTCATTCAATTAACACAGGGGTGGCCAACCTGTGTCACGCGTGCCACAATGTGGAGTTATAAAGGGGCACGCGAAAACTTACTAAAAAGTTTTTAAAAGATTAGCCATTTTTTTAAAATTAAAACTTTTTAATAGATAAGTAACCATTTTTTTATACAATTTTTCTGAAATTAGGGTTTTTTTAGACAAAAAAATCCCAAAATTTGAATCAAAATATGTTAGTGAAAAAATGTTGTCAGCTAGAAACATAAAGAAATAAATATCGCATACAACGAGCTGATGTGCACCTATAAAAAATGTGCTATACACGTAAAAATCCCATAATAAACCAATAAGGAAAATTTTTTCCCTTTTTCATATTTGTTCGCTTGAAAATTTCTTAATTGGCACGTATAATTATTTTTTTTTTATCAAATAGTGGCACTCTTACCAAAAAGGTTGGCCACTCCTGAATTAACTATAATGGCATGTTATGTAGACTGTAATATATAATTATAGTAAATATTATAATTTTTAGTTCATATAAATTTAGAAATATTTTTGCATTCGGTTTCCATGTATGGAACTAAGAAATTCGAACCCTTCGATTCCATTCTAAATTAAATATTTTCAAAATTTTTCCTACCTTAAGAGGACTATTTTATGAAAATTAAACAGTTTTTTTATTCAAATATTATTTTAAACTATTTGGTGATCAATTCAAATTGATAATTCACAATTTGAAATGTTTGTCTAAATTACGTGCAATAGAATATATAAAGATACAATTTCAATATTTTTGGAAAATGAATTCTGGCGTTTGAAATCTAAGAACAAAATAAAATGTCCTGGGAAAATTTATATTTGTTTTATAAAGAATGATAATTTTTTAAAAGTTATCTAAAAGAGATATTTATTGTAAGTATTCTAAATATCGAAACTTACTGTTAATACAGTGCATTTGTTTTGAAGTCGTGCCATTGAACCTCCCACTATGACATTTAATATACGAACTTCAAAAACAAAATATTCCATCAATTCCAGCCCCGTTAACTTTCCAAAACTGTTAATCTTTTAAAAATAACAATCCCTCCAACAATTTAGCAAAAGAAACCCATACCCTTTTACACAACATAAATCAGCTCTTAAGAGGACATAATTTTAGACAAGGAAGAAAGAAGAAGGTAAAAAAAAAGTAGCAAACATCAATTGTTTCCTGGAGGGGAGTTTGAAGACCACGTCATGGCAAGTCTCTTACACTATGTCATTAATAACCCATGCCTAGCAGAGATTGCACGAACAAAAATTTTCTTGAGACTCAGAAAACGCCGCCGTTGCTACCAAAAAATATTCGACTCCTCCTGATTTATAGCAAATCGCGATTTCCTCAGAACTTCGTGTAAAATGTCAATGTGTTGAAAAATGGTTCCAACCTTTAACCGACGGACTATGAGAGATTAATAATGGAGTGACACATCGAACAGGCATGGCTGGAACAATGGATGTTATTAACTTATGCAAGGGATGTGTACAACAGAATGACATGGCTTAGGAACTTTTAAATGGCATTGATTAAACCCTCACGAGCGTTGTTCTGTGAAGGTAAATAAATTGGAAAATTTTAGTTTGCACTTTATTGTCTCGTCCATGGACTGGAGAAGAATAGGTTTAGTCTAATTTTGTGAAGCATGGAAGCAACAAATAATGTAACTATAAAGATAGGTGGCTTAGTGTTATGTAAACTAAATTCCTCTGAAACCTTAAATTAATTAAATTTGTAAGATTAATAATGTTGATGACGAGATAACGTAAAAAAATTATACTTTTATTTATATTTGCTTTTGCTTTCCTTTACAAATCTTGCTTCTTTTTATTGACTGAAATGTGTTTTAATAATAACTAAATGTACAGTGCAAAGAATATCATACTAGTAAAGAGATATAATGCAATTATTTAAGAAATAGACTCTAATACAAGTTATTTACCTTTTTGTATTTTAAAATTTGTAAATTTTTTGCTGGACACATTGTTAATATTATTTAAATATGCAATTTGAAATTGATACTTATCCAAATAAAAATTTTTAATGGAATTAAAGTTTTTGTTTGTAATTTTTATTGTAATTAGAATAAATAGCCATTTTTCATTAAGATATTTAAAAGATATTGTCCTTCTATTTATTGTTGCTTTTGGCTAAACCACTTTCTATATTTATTGTAAAAACAGTGATTTTAGATACAATAAATCTCAGATTTAGCCGAACTTTCTTGTCAGCCAAACAAACTGCGTTTTTTCAATACCTGAAATTGGATTTCTTCGTTAATTTTCCCGCCTTTAAAAATCGACTCCATACTACATGGGATTTGGTAGGTGTCACCCCGCCCACCATTCTGATCTATGTTTAACAAAGTTTCTGCATTTAAAAAAGTCATTTCAATATTATTAGTTTTCAACAACAAAATAAATTATTCTTCATAATTCAATAAAATATTAAATATGAAAAATTAAGTTAACTTCGATTGGTCAGTGGTCAATTCAGTACAAGCATTCTCAAAATTCTTGATAGAATATTAAAAACTGAAGGGATATTACTCTACTATATAAATCATCTCAACCATTGGTACAGTAAATATTTTTCATAGTAGAGTAAGAAAATATCTTTTATTTTTAAGCAACAGATAAAAGTAAAATTCAGCTAAGTATCTATCAATAGCATTACTTACACAATGAAACTTAAAGCACATAACACTTATTTGAAATAAAATATAACTAACAAATCAGTTGACTAAGTCTCAAGTAATTAGCTTGGTTTATTCAGCTTATGTAAGTAAAATAATTTTCGGAGATTGGATTTTATTATTCATTATCTTTGTTGGTGAACTCGGATTTTAGTCTGAATTAATTTCTGCTCTAGATTTATAACGGCATTACTGATGACAGATCTCGTAATTTTGTAGTAACGAGGGCAACACTGGAACGAATATTTCACTTTCCTAATTTTCTCAACCCTTCGCGTGAAGGGTTCGAGATTCAGTTCCATTTAACATGCAGGTTCTTCCAGTATTCCTCACTATAGATCGTTCGTGGCATTGTGACTCAAATTCGCGACTTGTTACTCATGAAGTTAATTATCATAATCATTGCATAAAATCTTTGTCTAATAGAGGAGTGCAATAGGATTTTTTTTTTGTAAAAATATGTCACAAAGCTGCATACGTGGTAAAGGCAAAGTTTAAAGCTGTTGTGGTAAGGGCTTAGCTATATTTCAAAATAAAGAAACATTTTCTAGCCTATGCAACCATTTATTTCTGAATGCATGCATTTTACGCTGTACTACTTTTCTGCTTAGCGGACGGTACAACATTAAAGGCCATGATTATTTTGAATAGAAAACATATATCGAGATATAATTAATTAATTCATGTGCACAAGAAAGAATGTATGAACAAGAATGATGCAAGATACTGAGTAAGAAGTTTTTTTGCGAAATCATCCAGGTGTTTAAAGGAATCCAGAAAGTTTTGTTTCGAATATGTACACATTCCATCTCAGGGATAACATAAAGCTATTACTGAAAAAATGCCATTCCATGAGGAATGGCAGCTATCCCATGAGGATGAATGCTATTTGTTCATCCTTTAGATGTGTTTTAACAACCATTCAAAACCATAAACCATTCAAAGCAAATTTAAAATAGCAGTTGAATATGTAGGTTTTAAGTTAAAAAAAGCATTTACAAAGGGAGGGCAAATGCATACTAGAAACCTAAATTTTATACATACATCTTTTCTTCATTTATAAAGTGATAAATTTTATACCCGATGTTTAAAGGCCACATGTTAGATTGGATTTTCTTTCTAGCGATAAAAAAAAGTGCGCTTTATACACTGGAATTTACAGCACATATAAAAATGGTCGTTCGTAATTTATAGAAATGATTTTATAATTCATTTTCTCTCTTGCATTTTGAGATAAAATTTTAGTATCTTCAGAATAATCGTCTTCTAAGGTTTTCTTTCGATTGGAATGTAAAATTAAAGATTTATTTTAAGAAACGGCTCGAAGGTTACGTAATTTCGCTTTTCAAAGAGAAATATTCGTGTCAACAAACAACAAAACGGTGTAAAAATGTCGATTATTGAATTTGAGAAAGAGGTATTTATAATGTATCACATTTGAAGAGGAAGAAAACCTCTAGCTGAAAGTAAAGATGAAAAAAAAGTGACTTCGCGGCGCGCGCGCGAAACCTCATCTTAACACTTTTTGAACGCAGGAAACTATCAGGAAAGCGTAGTCTCTAATCCAAAAAGAAAATCCGCCTACTCAAAGATTAATTGCATCGAAATTAGGAATGTCTTCTGGCATTATAATTAAAATCGTTCATAAGGATTTAAAGTTGAAACTGATTTTTAACCTTAAAGTTCGTCTTTTTTTAAAAACATATTGCTGAAAGAAAAGCAAATTGTAGAAATGTATGTAGAAAACTTAGCTTCTGAAAAAAGGTGATTTGAGGTGGCACTCGATGAGGCGTGCGTATATTTAAGTGACTGTGTAAAAAAAAAGGTCAATTTTTTACTGCTCAACTGACTGGAATGACTGTACAAAATGGCTTCGTCAGTGTAGTGAATAGTTCCCAAAGGGATTCACGATACAGTACAACGTCGTTTATTCGAACGTTTATTATCCGGTGCGTCAAATATCCAAACCAGTGTATATATATTATACACTGGTCGCTGTACAATGGCACTGCGAAAAATAAGTGATTATTTTCCATAATAAAGGTAAAATTGCTACATTTTGCACCTATTTTGCTTCTTCAAGCACGTTTCCCACATGTGATGATTTTCAATATTCGTATAGTGTCCGGTTTCATATACTTCATGGATCCCATTCGGTTTTCGGTTTCCGGTCCCAATTGATTCGGATAAACGACGTTCTACTGTAGTTGCAGGATTTTGTTACAAAGGCAAATAAAATTTTTTAAAAAATGTCCTAAATAATGTTAAAATTTGTTCACTCTACTATTAGCAGACTATTTTAGAACCATTTCTTAAAGAAGAAAGTCTAAATTTATATGAAAAGGGCTTCATATGGACAAAGCTTCTAGTTACACGTCTAAGGCAACTGCCACTTATTTAGGAAATAAAGAATCAGAAAAAGGAATAAAGTGTATCCTATTTGAGGAAATATCTACAAAGTCTCCTGGTGCTTCCACAATGGACTTTTGTGCTCTCAGTTTATTAAAACGAGCCTTAATAAAACGGCATTCAAGAACAATGAATGAACTTTGGAAAACGGTTCAAGAGGAAAGGAACATTTGTATGACAGTACTAAGAAAAACTTAAATTTCTTGAAAAATTCGAGTGAGAGCTATAGTCAAGAATCATGGCTTTCAGATGAAAGCAAATTTCTACGAAAAATACGATTTTTATTGATAAAATGTTACTATCGAAATCGTTTTCATAAAGTGCGAATGGCCTTCAAAAATTATAAAAAAAATTGATGGATTAGTTGTAAATATATCCTACACACACAATGGTACATGTTCTACGTAACATATACCATTAAGGTATGTGTTATGTAGAACACATGCCATATCGAAAAATGTTTTCTAATACCTTTTCTGAAGCATAAAAATTATTAACTTAATACATTTTGATTATTTTGAGTAATATTGGTTAATTGATATTTATTATTTTATTTAAAAAATGAATTATAAAATTTAAACATTAAAAGGTAGGAATCTGTGCTAAATTACTTTATATGTAAATTAGTTTTCTTTTTAAAGGGATTATACTAAAAATTAAACATAAGGGATTTATTTCAAAAGTTAGTAAATATATTCGAAAATAAAAAATTAAATCATTTATTCTTAAATGAAATTAGTCTTTGAAGTGGCATATTATTCATAATTTTGGAAACTTTTACCAAAGGAAAATTACATTTAAAGGAAATTTAATGGCTAAAGCTTTTTTTTTATTTATGAATTTTTTTGTTTTTTAGTTATTTTAAAATAATATCTGCTTGGGAAGGAAGTAACTATTGCCAATAACTTTTTTCTTTCGGATTATTTCAAAATATTTTTTGGCATTTTTAAGCATGACGTGGAAACTGGAGACGAAGATAAAATATAAATTGAAATCCATGTTTATATGAATATATATGAATACAAATTTTTTCCATAATAAAATTTTATTCATGTAAAAATGGATATGAAATCTACTATTTTTAGAAATTGTTAAGGGTTTTGGGAAGTTAGGAAATATTTCAATAAAAATACGTTCAACATTTTTTTAAAATTTTATTTAAATACAAATGTTAGTAAATTATTCTAGGAAACACTATATTTTAATGCATTATATTTTAAGCATAAAATTTCTTAAATTCCTCTTCTTTTTTCACTTACGTACTTTTTAGTACAAAAGTATTTTCTTACCAACACATAGAATTATTTTTTTCGTGGAAAAATATCCATAAAAATATAGAATATTATAGAATTTTAAATGTTTTAGGATGAGGACGTTTTGTCGATGTGGGCAACTATTACCATTTCATATATTTTTACATTTCAAAAACGAAATTTTTTCCCCTCTTCAAACGGTCGTAAAAGATGAAAAGAACGCCTACTCAGCATATATTTTGTTATATTCACTTTTATCTGGGAATATGTGGAATTTCTTCTTTCTGTTTTCTGAACTAAAAAAAAAAAAAAAAAAAAATGCACGTAGAGAAAACTAACAGCCAAAACTCATATTTCGGGGTTCATCCTGTTATTTCACACTTTCCTGCCTTTTTCTAGTGACATCACAAAAGGTTTTTTTTCTTTTTTTACTCAGGAAATACCTTTTCACCCTTCTATTCCCGAAAGGGGTCTTTTCGAGTTTCTGACGTAAAGCGCCACCTGACGGCGTCGAGCGGAAGATATTCCTATTTGGGAGCCCTATGAATAATGCCATTATAAATCAGGGCGTGACTGTTTGGGCATATAAGAGCCTGCTCTATGAATATCCAGTACTTCCTTTTGTATTTTCCTTTTTTTTCCTTCTCTCATATTTTCAGTAATATTTTTATCCCATTCTTTTCGGACCCATTCGATCGGAAACTAGATTTATTGATTAGTGTCTGTACTGCAGGTCACGTTCCCCAATGGCAAAGCACGGCAGTTGATTTTGCCGTAATCATTTTCCTCAGCGGTCGTGTGTATTCTTCCAATATTTCAATTCCGTCGTTGAAAGATGACTTCAGAAATGGAACTGACACGTGAGTAAGTGTTTCAGTGTTCGGAGTATTAAATGGAAATCAGAATCTACCATACTAACCATGTTCCGGATTCAAATACCGGGACGTGGATAGAAAACTAATTGATTATAAAGGTTTCTGAGATGTTACGTTAGCAATTTTTTTTCTTTGTTGGAAAGGAGAACATATTTCAATGAAGTGAATTATTATTTAATATTGAAATAAAGCAACAGATTATTCAATATTTTATAAAAGGGAAATATAATAAACTATTTTTAAGAAATCCATCATGTAGAACAAGGTTAAAATGTCCATCGCAATATGTGCTTTACGGATAAATTGCCAAGCTATTCAGGAGAAATCATATTTTAAAGATTTTTAAAGCTTATTGAAATGATAAATATTGTACCGCAAGTCTAAAAAATCTACATCTTAAAAATATAACGTATTTAAATTTAATGCACTCTATTAATATATATTAAAAGAGTGTATTAAAATTAAATACCTTTTATATAATTAAATTAACCTTAATATTATATTATGTAAAATATATATCATAATACTATATATTTAATTAACAACTTATTACTATTTTATTTATCAAAATAGGCTTGGTGAGGATTTCATAATTTATAATCATTGTAAAATTACGGAACAATACTTGAAAGGACATTAAACCTGCACACCACATTAAAAAAAGACTGCAATATGATGTTGGATTAAGCCGTCATTCTACATTAGAATCATTACAATGCTTGCGCATCATAAATAAACTTAAACGAAGGCATTAAAAAGGTCACAATAAGAAAACGAGGTTGGTAATTAGTTGACAACCTATTTTGCTATTTAGAACCCTAACATGTATTGTCATTTTATGAAAGGTTTAAGCAAAAAACCTTTTATCCAGTAAGAGGCTATGGTATTAAAATATGCTTAAATCGATTTAAAAACTTTAGTACAAAATTTTTCATCAATGCCATATACTTTTAAATTTGTTTAATATTGGTGCAATAAACAAAATTGAAATTGGATTAGCTAATAAGCTGACCAGTTTATTGCAGCTTTGCAGCTAAGACAGTAGATCAATTGGTGACTGGTAAAAATAAAATAAAAGAGCTATAACATTATTCATTTTTAAATATCTAATGTTAACCTGTTAAGATTTTCAAAATTTCTGTCCTAGCGACCCAATTTTCAATGATAATTCTATCGCCCCTTTCCATGCAATAATAATATATTGAATTCAGTAATAATATACTGTTATGTAAATCTACAATACATCTTAGATTATAAGCCGTACAAATTATCAAGCTATTAAATGTTGTATATAATTTTATGACATGTCCATAAAATCATACTGGTAATTATTATAAATTTATTCTTAACTTAATATTGTTAAATTAATTATGAAACACATTGTGCAGCACTGATACATGTAAGTGTATTATAACAGTGAAAATATGATTTTTATCCTTTATTATGTCAGAATGTTTTTTTTTTTTGCTTCCTTTAAGTAAATTAATAATTTTTTTTAAATATCTTTTCTTTTCGATATACTCTCACCCCCCCCCTTATAGGGTTAGCATGCCTCCTTAGGAGGAAGCGCCCCGGAGTTTAAGAAACACTGCCTTAGGTTGTCATTTTTAAATCCAAATTGCTTAAAATAAAAGTACATTTTTTATTGTTTTTAACTATATACCTACTAATTCTCACTTTCACAAAAAAAAAAAAAAATGCCGGAGAAAAGGCATTTTAGTATTATAGAGAAACTTTATCACCTTTTCCAAATATTAGCACTAAACAATACACCATAAATATTACAAATAATCGCAAATTTAAGAAAGAAAGAAAATATCAGAGTGCTCGTACAGCGTACAGGCAAATCAGTTGCGGCTAATCGTCCGTTGCCTATACGCTGTACGGACAAACCTCTTAAGGGTTTAAAGGAAAAGTTTATATTCTTATAAATAATATTTAAATTAAAGAAAAAAATATTATAACCTTATTATTCCAGCAAACAAACAGAAATGTAAAACTATTTAACTCATATTTTTTTTTGCAGTTTTGAAAAAAAATCTCTTTATAATACTTGGAATCATAAATCATAATTCTTTTGATGAATTTAGGAAACGTTTTAATGCATGCTTTGCAATAAATGTCCCGTTTCATCTTTTCTGTCTTTCATTTAATTTTCACATTTCCTTTTCTATACTTATCTTTTAACGCATGCCTACATGCATAATTACTAAATTCAAGATCAAGTTACACATCATTTCATCTTTCCTAATGATTAAATGCCAAACGGTCGTAGTAAGTAATTAGTTTCATTATTTTTGAATGATATCAATGGAATTGTTTTGAATTTAAACTTCCAGCTCTATTCTTAATAATCATTATTAATAAGTCTTTTCTCAGCTCCCCTAAATTTATAAATGTCTTCTTAGAAAAATCTTTATCATCATTTAATATCCGCATCTATATAATTGTATATGAATTAAATAATGCCACAATTATCATCCAATGAAATTCCAACTATGTGTGTATAGACGAAATAAATTGTGCCCTAAATTTCTGTTTAATACTTTTTAAGTTATTTAACGTTATAAATTGTGAAAAGTCTTTTAAATTTGTTACAATTATCTACACAAAAGTTAATTTAAATACTAATACAAATGAGTTATTTAAGGTGTTTATAATGTACGTGTCCATAGCCTAATTTAAAATTGAAACAAATATTTATTTTGAAATCTTTCTGTAATAATATTTAAAATATTAGCTAAAATATATTTAAGTTCTTCATTATGTATAACAGCTATTTGCTACATTTTAAAGTTTTCCCATGTAGAAATATTAACCAATATAACCATACAGGATTTATGAGCAAGAAGGCACAATTTTATAAATGAAATATCTATTATCGGATTTCAGCTATTGAAGAATATATTTTGAATAATTTTAGTTCGTAAATTATGAAGTACTTGAGACGTAGTTAAACAGAATTCCAAAAAATATGTAAACAATCTAATTTAGAGGAAAGTAACTCATTAAGAAAATGAAACCATTATTAATAACGTGGAAGTAGATGAAAGCAATACAAATGTATTCTTATGAATTAAATAGAAATTTTGCCATTACTTTACTATTTTTTTTTCAAATTGAACGGTGCGTTTAGTTTGACAAATATGAAATACAACACTTCGCTAAGTATATAAATAATTTCGTCTCTTTCAGAATTAAAAATAATAGTATTACAGAACGCTATTTTTTCATATGCAAATGATAGTTACAAATGATTATCAATTTCCTCTCAGAATCCTGTATACATTATGATTAATTGACATCTTTTTAGCTATATTTATAATATTTTTTCAATGTATTTCAACAGTTTTTCCAAAACTGTTTTGAATTTTCGGTGGGATTTGTTTAAACATTCGGGTGTTACTGTTCAAATTTGTTTTTTTAAAATGTTATTTTTTACATTTTTAAAAATATATTTTTGGTTTTTCTACCTTTGAATGTTATTTACATGGTACTTGGTTTTGGATATCATAGTACTTCAAGTTTTAATTTTAGTACTATATTATAAAATTTGGAATATTTGTAGAAACGAACTTATTCTGACCCCATTCCCTCTTCTTTCAGCCTCTGTGGTAAGGACAAATGCAAGGGGAGTTGATAGGTTTTAATACTATGCTTAAGATTATATTAATTGATAAGAGAATAAGGGCTTGCTATTAAACTATTGTGGCTATTTATCTTTGAAGAATAATACTGTCCTTTTATACTATTTATGATTTAGCTTTAAATTATACTTAGAAAAATTTGTAAATGATTAATCAATATATATAAGCAGTGTTATGCTGACCACAGTAATTATTAAGGGCGTACTTATAACGGAAAACTGCAGTTCCTAAAATTCGGAATATGAACTAATCTCACATGAGTAAGAAATTTTATGCAACAGGTATGATGTCATCTATAGTTTATACAACATTCCAATAAATTCTTTTGAGATTAATTATTATTTAATATTAAGAAAAATACACACTTAATTTCCTAAATAGTCTACAAAGATTGTGAAACTAATTCTACTGTATTAGAATTATTTTATTGACATTTTTAGATCGAGTTTCAAGTAAATTCATCATCAGCTTTATTTGGAATACTTAACCTCTTAACTGCCGAGAAAACGATGCGAAATTCCCCCTCCCCCAATTGCTATCATTTTCCCTACACGCGCGTTGTTTCGTGGTTTATTGAGGGAAAAGAAGAGGAGTGCGTTTGAACTTAAAAAATTGTTTATTTTCCTTTTAAAAAGAAAAAAAAATGAATTGAATTAAATATGGAAATAAAATTACAAAAATTAATGTCTAGAGTTACAATATAATAATAAAGGAAAGTTTTAACTTTTTTGTTACGTAAACATATTCTAAAACAGGGTTGAACACATAAACAGCTTCACATTTAGTGCATCGATAGTGAGATTCACAGTT
Organism: Trichonephila clavata; assembly: GCA_019973975.1. NCBI lineage: Eukaryota > Metazoa > Arthropoda > Arachnida > Araneae > Nephilidae > Trichonephila > Trichonephila clavata. Next base: position 709,608 of record BMAO01026899.1, on the reverse strand, counting down.
AATATTTTTTTTTTGCACAAACATACTATTGTACACGGAGAGCAAATGAAGGATCGAAAATACAACACTCAAAGGAAAAAACAAGAAAACTGCTTAGCTATGAATTGTATCGTTCTTGGAATATATTTCCTTTCAGTTTCCTTTCCCACCCCTTCTCCGAAATAAGTAAATTCCTTACAAGCACTATCAATGTAGTTTTATTGCATTCCATAGCTGTGGGACTAGTTTTAAACAAAGCAGAACCATGCAAAAAGTCGTCCTTTGGAAGAACGAATATACACGTCCGGGGCACTAAATGCACTAGCTGAGCAGAACGTGTATACACGTCCGCGGCACTTAAAGGGTTAAGTAACGATTATTTTTAATGAATAACAGCTGACGTACTAATTATTAATTTTTTTTAAAATTTAAAATAAAACACAAAAATGCGAATACTACTTCTTAGAAAATAGCTATATATTAAAGACATGTTGATCCATATCTTAATTAGTTCTCATGATTCCATTTTAAGCTTGGGATTGCAGAAAAACTAGGAACTTTTAATACGTAGTGACTTTTTACGATGCTGCTATTGAGATAGAAATAATTTGATCAAAAACAAAATACGGTAAATCATCCCTAACTTCGCAAATAAATCTCAGGGCCTCAAGCTCCTTTCTCTTGTTGACTGTCAAACAATACAATTTCAAAATATCGTGATTCCTGAAACAAAAACGGGGATCATCACCCCTCGGGGTAGGGACAGGAACAAAACATGGCAATATCCTGGATACACGAGGAGGTATTTGTTTCGTTTTTTCCCCTCCAAAATGAATATTTAATCACCCCCTCTCTCTTTCTGTGCCCCGCGGAAACAAAATAGCGTGTTTATTCAACTTGAAAGGCGGATTATCCTTCTCCAAGTGTTGACAGACGAGAAGTGAACCGAAGCTCGTCTGTATGCAAATGACACCTTGATGAGTACCAGCACGGAAACGGGGAAAAAGACTCCTAAAGAGAAAGCTTGGCTTCATTTAAATGACGCTTAGCTTGCTTTCATATCCTGTCGGAGAACACGTACAACCTATTGAATTGTTTCAGTACTCATCAACATCGTATTTCCCTGAATATTAAGTCCGTTTTGAAGCACTGAGCGATTCTGCCCTTTTGGTATACATGAAATTGGAAAGTACCGTGCATTTTAATTGCATACATTACGCGAAATGCATATTTATTCCAATCTCATACTAATTAAAATATTTCAATAAAATTCGTATATGTAATAAGTATATTTGGATTTAAATCAGAAAATCTCTCATCGATATTTATAGTATCTAATGAATTATTTTTACAAAAACTATGTGTAACAGTTTTTCTAAAATAATAGGAAAGTGAAAGTATGACGAATCTGTTAGATTTGAAGTTCTGGGAAAGAATGCTACATTGAGAATCTGCGGGAGGTCTAAAACACTTTAAATAGGGTTTATTTATTTATTAAACCATACTTATATATACTACCCCAAAATAGACTTACAAATTTAACATTTGATTGATATTTATGACTCGATTGAATGTCTTCCGCTACATCATAGGTTCCCAACCTTTTTTGAATTGGTGCTCCCTTTTCTAGTAAGTATTTCGATAACACCCCCTTTACTATTAAATATTTCGATACCACCGCCTCTCACTCTAGAGAAATAAGAATGTACGTAATACATGGTAAAAACAAGAGTTAAGTTTTAAAAAATATTCTATTACTAATAGAATATATTTTTTAATATAATTTTTTTCTAAAGCCTCAATTTTTTTACTTGCGAATCTGAAATAGCTATTGCCACAAATATGTTTAAATGTGTAATATTACATATTTTAGTCATAGATAGGATATTGTTGGAATTGAAACGCGTGCTACTGAATTTCTTCTTTATTTAGAAAAGTGGAATAAAAATTTTAGCTTGCCTATTATAAAGACGGGCAGGGATTTTTATGATACGGTGTAATTCATAATAAATTATTGCTTTCAAAATAAGTATAAATTAACCATTTCGGTATTTTAAGAACCACACTTTAATTCCATGTTAACACATTTAATTATGTTTCTTGGTTAATATACGAAATGAAATGCAGTGAACGAAACATGTTTCCTACTGTCACAAACAAAGACAACACGTGCACTACAAAAGTTAAAATGCACTTTATTATTCAATTTAATGTTGATCTGAATATAATGTTATCTTTAAGCTTTTCATCCACTTCCCGAACTACCGAAATATGTGAATTTTGTACATGTGATATGGAAATGATTTCAATACATACAATCAACATAGTAAACGGTATTAAACTTTACTTCTGTTAGTACTTAATACGCGTGTTTTTTTAGTTTTTTTAGATTATATATGGTTAATCTTCTCAAGCCCCTCCGTGCCCTCTCAACGCCCTCCTAATTTTTTCAGGGTCTTTTACTGCCCCCCTGAAAACCTCAAACGCCCACAAGGGGGCTTTATCTCCCACGTTGAGAACCTATGTGCTACATCATTTTAATGCTTTTGTTCTGAGTCATCAATTATTCTTTTAAAGTTGCGATTCGTCTTCTTACGTACGGATCGCGAAACAACCCTTGATCCCGCATTTGGAAAAACATGTGACGTGAAAATGACTAAGATGAAAATATCATTCTACGAGAGATAGCATTGCTTTGGCTGTTGGAAAAGTGTTCAGTGGGGGGTTTCCATAGTTCAGATATCTAACAAAAAATTTGGAGTTTCTGCTTGTTGAAGTGCTCATTGGTTGCCCGGTATGTGCAGAAATGTTGTATATGTTATGGTAGGGGTTGCTTATCCAGTAAAAGACATAAGTGTAAAATAGATCAGAATTTGAGAAAAATTTGGAATTTTCTAAGACAGTCACAATAATAATTGAGAACCGGTCCGGAGTCTAAAACCCTATAATTACATAGGCAAGCGTTAATGGTTTTATAAACTGCAAATTGATTTATTATCTGGCGATATTAAATGTTTATGTCTGGATGAAATATATATCGCTATATTGTTTACATGACTTTTATTCTGTACCATCAATTATTCTTCATTAAATGAATCTATGTTTAATCTGCAAAGTTTATATGTAAGTTGGTGTGAATCAAAGATATCTTGAAGTTTTAGCTTTCTGTATAAGAGCTATCTCACATGAACAGGAGAAGAGATGAAATGTTATTGCAAAAGAAATTATTTGTGTTATTCAGTTCGCAAATAGAAAATATTGCATTTAGCAGAAGTATAATTTTCGAAGTCGATATTAGTAAACTGATTTGGAGGCTTCGCTAGATTTAGTTAGATTGATATTTTATTTTTGGATTTTGTTTATTAACTTTGCCTTTCGAATCAACTGGTTTGGTTTCGTAAGAGTTTCAAATTTAAATTTGTACCACATTTTTATTTTAGCTCACTTCGAGCAATGAATTGCTTTTGTTTAATTTCTACAAGTAAGTGTTGCAAATATGTTCGCTCAATAAAATAACAATTCTGATTTCTTGTAAATAATTCCCATAAATTTTGAAGATTATTGAATAGTTCTCTTTAATTCAAATGCTACTTAAGTCATTCAAGTAATATTTTTTTAAACGAGCATTTCGTTATATGCTCAGTCTAATTTGCTTTTTCAGGCACATTAAAATTGAGCAATATATCGAATTCTTTAAAAATAAATTAAAATAAGGATTAGTCTAATCACAGTTTTTTAGTTGGAAAAATTTATTACCGAAATTAACAATTTGTTGGATTAAAAAGTAAATTTTACTGAAAAAATATTTGAACATACTAAATAATTTTTAACTGTATACAAATGAAATAGGAATGATATATATTAAAAACTAAAATATATCCGACAAATATCATAATTTTTTTTTTCACATTCTGCGCAGATTTTTAATAGAGCATTAATTTAAAAAGAAAAAAAGGAGATTTTTCAGCAGAATAATTTCAAAAGCATCAATTTTTGTTTCATTTTGCAATTGCAGAAAAATTTTCTTCTCTTTCACAATTAATTCTGTATTTTCAAACAAAAAGAAGGAAAAATAATCGGTAAAAATAATCAACATTTTTCAAATTTTTCATTTGAATGGAGAACGCTAATAGCGACGAATAATGTATTTTTAATCTGCGCACAGAAAGTTTCTATTAAATAGCAATTTATTATGTAGCAGGGAAAAAATTGGAACTTTTGAAGCTTTTAAAAATGATTTCATACCAAATTCAATATCGAATGGAAGAAAATAAAAATTATATATATGCATTTATATTTATTAACTACACTTTGAACAAAGTAACATTTTCTAGCAAACTTGAAAGTATTTTAATCATTTTTGATGAAGTATATTTGAAAGTCATGATGCCATTTTTCCTCATTATTTTTTCATATTAAAACAATTACGAGAGATTTTTATTAAAAAGAAACAATTCACCAACATAATTGACAGAAAGAGTTTAGAAGCGTATCGTAAGAATTGCAGAATCATAATAGTAAATTTGAAAAACTTCATTTTAAATTTTTAAAGCCTGCTTAATTTGTTAAAAAAATTCTTAACAATCCTAAATTTTTATTTTTGTTTTGTTTTTTTGCAATGGAAAGGTTAAAAAAGCTAATAATTGACAAAAAATATAAATCTTACATTTTATTTTCTTATTTGAACAAATTTACTCAATATTATGTTGTTTTTCCAATTAAATAGAAATAATAAATGTTTTCTATCAAATTTTCCATGTAATTATCTGTTTCTGTGATAAGATGTAGTTTATTTCGTTTTCTTGAATATCAATATTATTATACCTACTGTGTAAAAAAATGTAAAGTATCTTTTCAAATTATCATATACAAATTGTGCCACAATTAAAGTAACCACAAAAACTGTGCAATACTTTCACTTATCTTCCAACATTTATACATTTATTGTTTATTGGCACCGCACTCTGAAACAATTTGAGGTCTTACGACGTCGTAATTTTTTTGATCAAGGGATGGACAACAGTTGAGCTGACATACCTCTTTAAAACTTCACACTATACAATTAGAAGGGAATCTTTTTACCATTAGAGGTCGCATATAAGTTAAGTAGTAATAAAGGTGGCCGCATAGGATAATGCACCTACAAATGCGACTTTTATGAAATAATTATAGTTTGTGTATGCACATTTAAAAAATGCTGTGCATTATATAGAAATATTATTAAAACAAATCTTTAGTTTCTTATTATTTGGCCTAGAAGTTACAATATAAAATATCTTTGTATTCACATAATGGTAAAACCTTGTTGTTACATCATTGTTTGTTATTTTTCTATAAATTTATTAAACTCACGGTTATTGTTGTAACTTTCTACATTTCCCCGTTTGAATTTATATATATATATATATACTGTCTCAAGTAAACACCAAGCTTTTTTAAAAATGGTTTTATTCTGTTACATTGGGAGAAAACTGAGGCCAAGTGAAGCCTAAGTAAACTTTCCCCTTATGTCCATAACTGTTAAGTATATTTCTTAGTTTATGTGCTACTCTTGAAATTTAAAAATGACATATGGGGTTATAAAAATAATGATCTGGGATTAGAAGTGTTCTGTTTGGACTCTCTGTTCCAAGAAATGATTGGGCGTTTAGCTTTAGGTTTGATGAAAATAAAAGTTTATATATATATATAATTGAATTAAAATTCATAACGTGAAGTCTTAACTATTCTTTTATATGAGCATGAGTGTTAGTGTTCCCATGTTGCACTAGGTGGCGTTCCAACAGGTGAAATGTACACTGGGCTATTCCCGTGAGCAGTCATTGAAACATATATACATTCATGCCGTCTTTTATTTAATTCCATTAATTTGCTAACTGTTTCAATATATATATATATATATATATATATATACATATATATATATATACATATATATATATATTTAAATATATTTAAAATACCTCACACAAATATAATCAAGCAAATACTCGAAATCACATTAAACCTAGAGTACGACATCGCATTTCAAAATTTCAATGGCGAATAAAAATAATGAAGATCAACATTTTCAAGCGAAATTAAAATTGTATAAGATAAAAATTATAAAATATCCAAGTGCAACCTCGGACTTAGGACCGATAAGTGGGGTTAAACTAGTTTGATGGCGCCAACCTTCCCCCTATTGCAACTTGGTAAACAAATCTGAAAATATCAAATTCTCAAAAATTTAAAATTTAAAAAAACTTTCTTTTAAAAATTTAAAATTAAAAAAATATTTCTCTTTTCAATATTTAAAAAAATTAAACTATTCGCCATTGCATTCTGAAAGATATAACATAAAAATGTTAAAATGCTAAAACAACTTAGTGCATAATAAAACAACCATAAAAAAACCATAAAAAAATCAAAGAATATGTACCGATCCTTGAAATGGTTGTATAGAATGAAAAAACCTTAAAAGTTTGAAAATTCAAAACAAGAGTGTAGTATATTCAAAAATTAAATACTTAACAACACCAAAACAGATTACACAAATCATGAAGAAGGAAAAAAAAACTCACCCCAAATCATCCTATTAATAAATGAAATCGATGAACGGTATTCCAATTTCTCAACAATTTTTCATTTCTCCTACATCAATCGTAACTCCTACATTATTCATCATTCCCACTAATGCCACGCTATATCCCAAAAGATCAATATTCTTACTTTCGAGTTTAAATATGTAATATTAGATGCAAGCCAGATTGCATTCAAAAAGTTTTTTGATTGGTCATAGAAATTTTGGTTGGTCACTAATAATTTTAAAGTATAGTCGTGTAAACGTTGGTCTGTGTGCGTATCAAAATGCAACATGTGTGTGAAATGAACATATTCTTCACAGCTGGACCACTAACAAGCTGACTTTGTGGACGTAATGTTGTGTGGTGGATTTGTGCATTTCGCAAAACCTATAGTGGAATCTGTCGCAAGTTGCCAATTTTTATGAGTTTAAAAAGATTTTTAAGAAATGTTTTTGATCTATGTATGATTTCAAGAAGTTGATGGGATAATCACTCTGTATGCAATTAAATAAAAATTTCTGAATGTTCCTGAACTTATCAATATTATGTGTAGTTAAATTATTATTTCTCATCAAAAAATTTAAAATTATGTTTTTCTAAATATTGATATGTGTATGCTACTATTGAAGTTTGGAATCTTTATAACATTAAAGTTAAATGCATCCCTTTTATCATAAATATTGCTATATAGTTTGTTGTCAATGATATGTAAATCTAAATCTAGGAATTCAACTTTGTTCGAGTTAAAATTTGTCTGTATCAATTTTAAATAACCTGGATAAAAATCAAGTTAGGTTTAAATTCCCTGTCTCGACCAATAACAATTAAATCATCTATATATCTCAACAAAAGGCATGATGGATCATTTCTTCGACCTGATTCAAAATGGTGTAAATATAAGTTAGCAAGACTATTACTTGCAGGGCCACCCTGAGGCAAGCCCTTTATTTGTTTGTAAAGTTTGTTATAAAAAATAATGAAGTTCTCCTGTATTACAAATCTAATTAGTATATTGAACTTTTCAAAACCAATACAATTATTTAAACCATATTTCCCATATGCATCTGTAAGTATCTGAATCATATCTTCTATTTCGATAGAGTTAAATAGGTCTTCAAAATCGAATCCATGCACTGAAAATACCCTTTGTTGCTCAACCTTCTTTATTACGTCATAACTGTTTTTTATAATAGAAGTATCCTTAAATTTGTCTATTGTATCCTGTAATATGTTCTGTAAAATTCTTCCCGATTTGGATATATAAGTATTGAATCCATTTGTTACACTGCGGAATTTGACTGGATTTTTATGAAATTTGGGAGTCAAAAATATATGGGGATATTTATTACTACTGTTAGAAATATCCAATTGTCTACAAAATGCTAATAATCTGTTGTTAATTTCTTTCATACAAAATTTGTTTACTTCATATGCATTATTATTTTTTATATGATCATTTAGTAATTTACTGTAATAATATTTGCATATAATTGAATAGTTTCCTGGGACTTTATCCACGTAAACTATCACGAAGTGTTTTTGTAGATCCTCTATAGGTCTTTTTATTTCTCTATAGAAAATATCCTTTTTTGTTCTAAAATTAAAATTCAATAAGTCCTTGAGGACATATATATATATAAAAGGCTATTTTTTATGAAGGTCGCGGGTTTCCCACCTCTGCACTACTATACCAACAGGAAATTGAACAGATTTATCGTACATAAATCACTTATTCTGACCAATCACCGTAATAAATAACGGAAATCATATGATTATCAAACCTACCCGTAGGAAAAGGTGCGTAAGTTGAGATCTCTGAAACGTAAAGTAACGTTTTTGTGCATATTCTAATATCCACGAGTATTTGTGTTGCAGCTATTCGCTTTATGAGTAAAAATCAATAAAAGACGGAACTTATCTAAAAAAGACATCACATCCATTAAGCGACGGCAACCAGATAAAGATATCAAAGTACACGATTCTAGGGAAATAGTTACATATTTATTTATTTATTTTACAACTTTCAGATTATGCTAACAACTACATTCCAAACGTGTTAATTTTAAAATAAACATTTTTAATTACTGAACCTGAATCGGAAAGCAAAACTAGACAAGGCATCCCGTTAAACATCCAACAGACATCCTTATGATATTTCCATTTAAAGTTCCACCGCAAAATCATGACAAGAGAAGACCTTAATTGAAAATTTCGTTACCCTAAGAGCTGTTCAACCTGACAAACCTAACAGCACTCTTCATCACGTTTCACTTCGATGCTGTCAGAAGGCAAGACGTTTAAATCTCCGATAGCAAAGCCACGGGCGAAACGAATCCTGCTCTTACATGGATTCCAATCGGAAATTGCGAAGCCCCTATTTTCTAAATAAATATCATCGGTATTAGGATTTAAGTCCGCAGGGGCAGGTAGTATGGAACCAAGATTGAAGCGAGGTTTGCATCATATTATGCTGCAAGTTAGAGGGGGTGGGGATCCCATGTCATAGAATCTGACACCTGAGCAAAGCATTTGAACGTTCGTGTGCAGTTAAAATATTGGAAATTCTCGGGAAAGTTATAGTTGTGAGTCGTGGAATTTATTTTCGTCTTTTTCTACTCGAGCATCTTATATCGAAACCAACAGTTGAGTTGGATGCCAGTTTATTTCTTCTTTTCCTTTCATGTTTTTGATGTTTTAATCTGCTGGAATGGATGTGGAAATTTTCGTACAAAGCGGAATTAAAAGTATTCTCAAAAATGATATTTGAAACTATTTTAATGTATGTAAATAAAGTTTTCCAATTTTATTTAATAGTTTCTGTTTATGTCAATGTTTTGGAAATGTTAATTGTTCACACTTGTCCTGAATAAAAATAATAGTTTTAAATTTAATAATGTGAATTAGTTTTTCTTCTAAAGAAGTTTTATTTCGTTTTAGAATTTAATATTGTAATATTAAATTATTCTACTTCTTGATTATTTAATCTTTTCATAAGAAAAATTTCGGATCATGGAAAACACCAAACAAAAATATTTTCTTCCAGTATCATAAATATTAAAGACCAAATTATATATCTAAATAATACTCTAAAATATTAACACAATTTTATATTTTTCAAAAGTTTAATAAATACAAACGTACTTGTGAAAAGTAGGACGTAAAAAAGTTGTAAGTATAATTTTAAAAAATATACATTAAGTGGCTAAATTAATAGCTGTTTAAAATATCCTAAATAGCATTCTGTAGGCTATTTTGGAACGCAAATTTCTTTTTAATAGTAAAAAAAGAAAAACGCTATATCTTTTTAAATCTGATACAAGAAAAGCTTATTTTTTAAAATATACTTTCGCTCCATACTTTTCCTTTTAAACAAAAATTGTAACTTTTCCTGTAAATTTTTTTAAAAAAAATACATATTTCCCCCCTAATTCAGAAATCGGCATTTTATTATGAATATATCTGTGTGTCATGACTTAAAAATTACGAGCCTCATGTGCAAGTGTATGACATGTTAGAATATTTAATTTCATCTTCTTGGACATGGATTATCCTGAAGTTTTAAAATTGATTTTCATAAACTCTTGAACATTTTTAAATTCTACATTAAATGTATTCGTTTAATAAATATTTCCAATCTTGAATTTTTTTTTAGGTTATAAATATTCCAGTAATTTGGTATCTCATGATACTTATAAATAAATATTAATATTTTAAAGTTCTTGTTAATAATAAGTAATATATATATATTAATGTTTTTCAACTCACCGACAACATTGAGCTGTATACTAAGACTCATCTTGGGTTCTGTGCTCACTTGGCACTCGTACACTCCCGCATCTTTCTTCTGCACGTACTTGATCTCCAAGGTCCAGACCTCTGAGTTGTCCAAATGAATAGATGTGAATCTCTGGTCACTCGTGTAGGTGTATTTTCCCACCGTGAGGATGTGAAGGTCACGTTGACGTACCCATGAGACCTGCAATGAAATAAGATTTTTTTTACTCCCCATTAAGCTTTTCGTGTGGTTACGTCGTTTTCTATAAAGAACAAGTAATATAAAAAATATTTTTGTAAGTCGATTCCTACTTAGGTCAACAAAGAACAATTTTATTTTAATAACTTTTTATTAAAAATTACAATTAACATAAATATGTATATACATATGACAAAAACACAATATTAAGTGAAAAAATAGAAAGCTAGCTTCCTTGCAAAATCAATGTACACTGTCACCTAACTATTGGCTTCAATCGGAAGAAATTTAATTTTTTCTGCCATATAAAACTAAAATTAAAAAAAAAACTTAATTAATGAATTAATGTTTGAAAAAAACTCTTCCAACATCAAGTGTCATCCACTATAAGTTTCAAAACATGTACTTGAACTTGAGTGGATGAACATTATTTTATTGACGATTGAAAATTTGAACAAGGCATTTTTATTTAAATAAATATATATATGGAGAGAGTGAACAAACAGAGTAGGGATTGAATAAGTATTATTTAAGCACTCAATATTATAAATATTTAAAAAATATGATGAAGTGCTATGTTTTAAATTATCATCAGATTTTTAAACACTTAACTAACTCATGCTTTTTGTAGCTAGAATTTCTGATAATTTATTTACTTTTTAAGACTTTGAAATCTGGCAATTAGCTATTTTTTCAGTTTAATTTTCACTTATCCTGATACATTCACAAACTATACATTAAATAATTGGTTTGCTGTAATGATAAGTGTTCTAGTATTCCTTTAAAATTATCAAGCACTTCATTTCATTTCATTCTTGTCTACAATCACCTGATTTATAAAAAGAAAACATATTAATTTATAAATCCATTATATTATAAGTTAAAATTTAGCAAATTGCTATTTTGGCTCAAATAAACTGCATTACTGAAAATGTTTTCTTTTAGATAAAATTGATCTTTAAATTTTTCATAGGAATTCAAACAGCTATTATATATCTTTAAAAACAAATTAAAAAATAAAGCATAGCAAAAAGAAATAAAAAATCCTAAAGCATATTTTCAAGCAGAATCTTGAATTCAGGTACCACAAAAATGTCGATATATAATACATAAATAACCAAAACAGAATAACTATTAAATTTTTATTCAAATCAGGATATTTAGTGAAATATATTTTGAAAATTAAAGATAGTAAAATTATTATACAGACTATTATACTGCTTTATGTATGTCTCCTCATTATTTTCAGAGACTGGATTTAATTTTATATTTTGATAAATATTGATAATGTAATGGACTGTTGATGAATATTTAAATATATTCGAAAAAAATATATAATGCATTAAAGTTTAAAAATTTTTTCCCGTGCTCTCTTGTATAATTTATCATTTGATATTAATAAGGCATAACGGTTTTATTTCTTTGCAGCATGCAAACCAAATGTCTTGCTTTTTTCGCTTTTATTAAAATTTGAAATACTCAATATGGTTACGAAAAACAGAGTTAAATACAAAAGAGAGTGCTCAAATATTTAAGCATGTAAAATATTTTACCCCATAAGAGATATACATGTATATCTTCGTATAATTTCTTTTGTTACTAATTGTATTTAAGTATATAAAAATTGTGATTTCTTAAGTCCACCAATTTATTTATTAATTACTTTTCAGATGCTTATTTAACTTATAAAATAATCAGGATTTTTATTTCATAGGTGGAATTTTCAGATTGAGATTCCATATATTTTTACGTCTAAATATATTTGAAACAAGCTAACAATACAGTCGAATTTAACCTTAACCTTCAGGATGCTCCTGGTTTTTTGAAGAAAAAAAAAGTCTTCTCCAGGACGAAATTTTTGATTTCGCTCTCTCTCGCCAGATTTTTTGATAATTGACAATATTGTAAAGTTGGATTTAATTTGATATTTTTTATTTGCGTCACGTATGAAGCCACTTGAGGGCTATTGGCGACGGACCTCATAATTTTGAACCACAATCAAGTGACGAGAACGATACTCAAATCGGTTACTCCACCCTACCACGCTAGAGTGAAGACATAGAGCTACGACGGATTTAACGTGAATCAGCCCCTCTTCACGGCTGGTATGCAGTACCATTAGAACTCGAAAACGTGACTCAATAATTCAGGTCATGAGTTCACAACCTTGGCCACTATAAATGTATCGTTGGGTAACAGTTACAAAATCACGTACTGTTCACCTCCTGTTTCTACCATGCTTTATTAAATCTTTGGGATTAATAAAGCAAGGTAGAAACAAAAGGTTTCCTTCAACCCCCTCCCTTTTACGTCTAAAAACAAGATAGTTCGGTCAAGCGATTGACGTTCACCAATTTTGATAAACCCCATGTTGTTCATAAACCAGCAGGAAAGGAGGGGGGGGGGAGGAACTATGGTAGATTTTCGAACCAAGACAACCTTTTGGTTGAAATATCGACCACCCTGTTGTACAGATTCATTTCAACTCACAATGTGAGTGTGCTGCACAGCTCGTTCAATTGATTTATTTCTCTGATTCTATGATTCAGTAAGCATGCAAAACATTATTTAATCCCCCATCTACCAATTGAAAATTACGTGATTCGCTTACCAGTGCCATCGCATTTCATATTGGTGAACGTATTCGGTGTTCTGGGAGGAAAATAATAGTCACAAAAAAGCAAATATTTCAGAAATAAGTAAATTCTTTACAAACTCTCTCTCCGTCAAGGTCATTTTGTTAAATTCTAAGGCCTTAGGAATAGATTTGCTGGTGACAGGGCAAAGAAAAGAATCGTATTTCGAGAAAGACGGATATATACGTCCGGGGTGCATAACGCAACTATTGAGACGGATTTATACTTAATGGGTTAAGAACTGATATAAATAATAAAAAAAAAATCTCGAATTCACTATTTAATGAATTTTAAAAAAAATATCTTTACAAAGTAGAAAAAAAAAAAAAAAAAAGAGTACCGATTTAAGCAAAAATTCCAAACCACACGAGAATAAGCTTTAATCTTACTAGAAAGTGAGCTTTAGAAATATTAAAAAGTGCTTAATCTCTAGTAGATACACCCAACACTAATGATATAGGGACTTTCAAATATACCACACCCTGTTAAGGTTTTAAGAACGGCAGACTCATATTAACAAGCTATATAACTACTTCTAACTAAGGGTGGAGATTGAGAAATTAACCTTATGAAAATAATTAGGATAATAATTAATTAGTTAGTTAAAATCATGAATAATTAGAATTTAAAAATAGCTAAAATTGGTGGGTTAGTTATTTTGTTATATAGTTGAAAGATGTGATCACATTTGTTACATATTATGTAATAAGTGATGGAAATTATAATAAAAAGTATACATGTATCTTGCCAATGAGTAATGTTTAGAATCGGTTTGTGCCGTGTTTTCTAATAATTAAAGTTATATAAAATATTATCAAATGTGTATTGATACAATGCTAATAAATAAATTAATTTGTTTCACTTCTTTAATATTATTGATTTGTTTATTTAGCGATATTTGATTTTTACACACATTTAGACTGCCACATTTAAAAGATTTCTATTTTAATTTTAATGTGTTTCCAATGTACACATAAGTATGGAAATATTTATTGGAAGGGTGTTTTTAATGAATGATCTCTTGCATAAGTCGTTTTACCACAAGTAATATTTTTGAATTAAAATTGTTCATAAGTAATCTAGAAAATTTATAAAATGAAATTCTTCTTATTTAATCATCAAGATTAAAACTAATACTGTTATTCTTCTATGTTTTTATGTTATTTTTATTGATGTTCCTTAAATAATCTTCAACTAAAAATAAATAAAAATTAATCTCTAATTTAAAATCCTTAAAAAAAAGTATGCGTGTAAAATGTTGAATTCGTAAATGTAAAAAACTAAAAGTTTACAAATTATTCTATAAAACAAATAATATTAACATGTCGCCCATCCAGTATAGTGGTTAGTGACGCTGACTACTGTACCGTAGGACCTGGGTTTGAATCCTGGAGAAAGAGTGGATGTTTATATAAATGTATAGTGAGTACTCTAAATAGCCTTGGAGCCTCAGGTCCTCTCGCGAGGCTGGTAGAAGGTGGATGAGGCCCTGACCACCTCCAGAGTGTTCTTCCTCAAAATTGCGGTGGGACTGAGTCAAATCTTACTGTCACTTTCATGGGGCTTAAAGCAACAGCTAACTGCAGGCGTACACCTATCCCTCTATCACGATTAATTTCATCGACTTTGATTGGACACCATCAGAAAGGTAGCATTAGCAAATACATAACTATTAATGTTCACTTATAAGCTGCAAAGATTATGTGGCCATGGCTAATCCTCCTTCCGGTACTGTGAATCATTTCCTTTTCATTAAACTGAAGGACCAATTAAGGGGAAAATATGAGCAGGAAGTGGTGAAGCCGACTGGAAGATTGATTCCAAAGAAATTTTTTTAAAAATTATTATTATTATTTTTGCGTCCTATCTTTCTTTTTTTGGTGGGGAGTTGCATGTGTTTTGGAAAATTTTATTATTTTTTATATTTTTGTAAGCAAGCTGGAATCATGTAAAATATAAACTTTGATTTTTTACAATAAATACTGAATGTGATGATGGTTGTTTCCCTAGGGATCAGATTGTAGCTCTAAACCCTCTTCGGGTGAGCTCGGTTCCTATGGGCATTCATCATCACGGTGTCTGAGTGGTGATAGCCGTGAGCTCGTGGTGGGGGCTTTCGAGTCATAGAATTGAAACCTAAGGCTTCTTAAAACCCACCATGTAATGCACGTTAAATCTATCGTGGCTCAAAGTCCTCCCGTTAGAGTAATGAAGAAAAGAGAGTTGATACAACATCTGGCATCATCCTCGTCACAGGATCATGGTTCTGGTTTACGAAATCTGTTTCCAATTGTCCTCGTGTTGCCCCAAAGTGTGATGTAAATTAAAATTTAATCCAATAAATAGCAATGATTACGTTAACTACTCACATATTTGATGATATTCTAAATACAAACGAGATTTGACGTTAAAAAATGCGAATATACATTTATTTATTGGTAATATTTAATGCATAAAAATAAATTTCTTCTATTTTCTAATAGTTTTGTTTACTATTATGATGTTGCCCATAATGTATATGTGCATATGAAATTCAAATATATACACTTATTTTAACACATTAATCACGAAATTATTCGCTAGAGTAAGAAAACATTTCATTTAGAAAGTGCGATAAACATAATTTGAAGTTTCATACTACATGTGTTGGAAACAAATGAAAGAAAAAAATTAGACGTAAAACAAAAATGAAACATTCAGAGACGAAATGAAAGTCATAATACGTCATTCCATCGAATTAAAAATTTGGTGGTTTCTGAACAGATAGTATATTAATATATTTTCCCCAGGCTCTTAAAAAAATCCCAACCACAAAATAACATTTCAGCACGTCCTCCATCCTTCAGCAGTTTTTAATCTCGCATTCACAAGGCTAGATTGATCGAAGCAGTCAAGTTAGTTGAATCATTTTCTTCCATTGACTGGCGACATTCAATGAACCGAGAACATAAAAATTGCAACGCCAGCTTTTAGGCCTCTGTATTCGAGACCCCGACTACAAACGACGTTCATCCGTTTGTCCGTGATCCCATTAAGCTTGAACAAAGACGTCGATTGTTCAAAGCTAACGAACCTTTCCCATCCAGAGAACGAAGCCAGACTACCGTTTTGGCTTAGCTTCGCATGACCCATTAATTCTAAGACGGATAAAAATCTGGAAAAAAAATAATAATAAAAAGAAGGCAAGATTTTTACTCAGTCTTTCTCTTCAATTCCTTTCTTCCTTATAAGACCTCAACGTAGGGAGCCTTTATCTATCATGCCTAGTTTGGTGCATTTGGAATAGAAAATGGAGAAGACCTGACTCTTTTACAATAGGATAACGTGGAGGGAAACAATGGGGAGCACGGAGTCAAAATCATAATAGAGGAATATAGAGAAAAGGGAAAAAAAGAGAATGATGTCATTCGAGGTAGTGTCTTAAGAAGGGAAGGAGATTTTTAGGGCATAAGAATGGGGCAAATGGGCCGTGAAATTTTATTTTTGGGTTCTTTATCCTCCATTCCTATTTATTTGTAGGAGATATCACATGGTTTGTTAGCAATTGCCGGCGTTTTTTGTTTGTTTGGGAGATGAATTAGCTGATCCAAGCCGAATGGTAATTTTTGGAAGAGATAAAACAAAAAGAACAAGTCAGGATAAATGTCATGCATTCTATGTGGGTGAATGCAAAATGTTTTTTTCCTTCGTTTTCTCTTAACAGCTTATAAAGACAAATAAGAGGATTTAGGTTTGCTTAAAAAATGTGCATTTAATTGTTTTTTTCTTTCCGAGTTAGGAATTAACTCATTCATTAACTAATACAGAAATGGCGTAATTACATTCTTGACTAAACTTGCTAAATGCTATGTAAATAGCTGAAGAGAAAGTTAATGTATGGGATAAAGATTTTTGCTTTAGAGGCCTCGTTATGTTATCGTTTATAAATCGAATGATATTAAGTTCATGCATTTTTTTCTCGGTTTAATAGACACAATAGTTATATGAGCAACAAATCAAAATATATACGAAAATTTCAATTTAAAATATGAATCTTTTTATATTTTAATTTATAAATTAACTAATTTAATGAGCTTTTAATTCTTGATACAAATACCCGTTGAACAGTTAAACAACTTGTAATACTTGGATTTTTTGTTTTGTTTTTGTAATTGAAGTATTTTACAGTTTGTAGATATAAGATTAACATATTTTAAATGCATAACAATAGAGGAATATTAACCGTTTTAAATGGCAAAAGCATCTTTAAGAGACATGAATAATTGCGATTAAAAAGAATATAATTATTTCTAGCAACTACCTTATCAGTAATTTATAGAAAATAAATTGATAAGTTTTTCTTCAATATGAGTATATATTATATTTAAACCATTATTTCAGTTATTTAAACCATTCTTAATGGATAAAATTCAAAATAAAAGCAAACATTATTCCAATTCATACTATATTATATCATATGATATATTATTCTTAGCAAAAGAGTATTACAATCCCCTTTTTATAAATTTCTTGAATAATTGAACGCTAATCAAATTACTTTTTCAATTGCCATTCTTAATATAAATCACGCATCGTATACTTTGCTTTTAACTTGATGCATGCGCATAATTGATACATCAGTACCCTTTAATAACAACTTTTATATCTGCTTTAAGAGGCACTTCTTAAAACAATTGTAACTTAAAAATCAAACTTCAAAAACTCAACTATATGAACTGTAAAACTTAACTGTATGGACGCATATGATATAGATTAAGGGAATTAATTCATCATTCTGAGAAGTAAAGTATTCTAAACTAGTTTCCCTGAAATCTCTCTTTGTGTTAGCAAATCTTCGATATCAATCCAGCTGTTTCATGAACTTGGAGGAACACCAAGCTGAACCTTAGTATCTAAATTAATAACTAAATCATGTAAGCATCCCCTCTTAATATTGTCAACAAGACTTTTCCACCCTCAAGAAACACTCTAAAGTAGTCAGAAGGGGTTTCGAATCTGAATTATTAACCCACTTGTTAAAATACTCGTCTATGGTACATGATATGCTTCCCAAATACACACATCTCCCTAACAGAAAACTTGAAATGAATAAGATAACCTGAATTGGCTGCACTTACCAGGAAAGGACCCTTTCCTGGCTTTCTTCCAGCTCCTAAACTCGGCGGAACAAGTTTAATCAAAGTTAATAATTGATTGTTCGATGTATAATTCAGGAGTCTTAAAAAGACAAATGAGAACTGGGGCATGGATAGAGTTGCATCCAGGGCCTATTCTGTTCATCGTCAGTTTCATTTATTCCTAGTTGGAATAAATGAATCTGACGATGAAAACGTGAATTAAAGAACTGGAAACGGGTAGGGGGGGGGTGAGGGGTGGAGTGTGAAAGAGAACCAGTGTCTTTTTTTTTCAACTTCCATTCCATTTTTAAATTGGAGATGGGGATCTTGTTTTTACTGGGATTAGCAAATCAAATATTAAATGCATCGTGAATTTTGATTGATGGTTTCTCGGAGTTTTTGCGAAGAAGGTTTTATTCTCATTCGTGTTCTGCTGGATTATTTATTCAAGAGTACATACGTTTTAGAATAAATTAAACGAAATAAACATAAGTTAATGAAAAGTAATGATGTTTCTTTTATTTGTATAAGTGCAATGGTAAGGGATGTAATACATCTTCGAAATTGTAAATGAGATTTACAGAAGCATTTATTAAAGCCAATCAATATTTTTAATGCAAAAAGGTGTTAAAAAAATTACAAAAAGGGTTTTAGCAAGAATGCCCATTGTGAAAACAGAAATAAATCAACGTTGAAAACAATAAAAATCAGTGTTTCCCGTCCAAGTAAAAACGTGACTATAGATAAATTTACAAAAGCTTTTATAATTAATGAAAATTAAATTTTTAATTTATTTTGATAAAACTTAGATTATATGTGGATCATTCAACGAATTTTAAACTTAAAATATTTTTTATATAACTGTGTTAAGAACTTTTATGCAGACAGAAGGTTTTTTTTTAACTGTATGGTAGTCTCATTCAATTAAAATTCATTCTCGATGTATCTTCGAATATTTCTTCTTGAGAAAGTAATAACACAATTTGAAGTTCTACTTTACTTACCTCATTAGATTTTTTTAAGAAATCATGTTTAAAATCATTAATAATTCTACATTTAAAAAAATTAAATTTATAAATTTTCCATGAATAATTTGATAGAGCAACATTATATTTGCTTAATTAAACCAATTTCCATTTCATGCTTCCGTAATACTGTCCTTTGTAAAATAACTGTTTCGAAATTAATTTTGTCTGGGAAATTGTAATATGGTTGTATATACTGCATTGTGTTACTGCAGTGTTTGACTTGAAAATATTATGTTGGCAAAAAATAATGTAGTGGCTTTTATTTTGTAAATACATCCATGAAGTTTTGATCATTACCTTTAAATAAAATTGAATTAATGATAAGAGATGCTTCCTTTTTAAAATTGATGAATTAATTATTTACTTTATTCCTCATTTTTGAGAATAAGCTACTGAAAATTCATAGTAGGACAGTTTAAGGAACAACTCAGGCATATTAATTGGTTACCTTTGTGGGATTTTTTCTTTGCAAGCACAATCAATACAATCAAATTACTGAAACTTCGAATTGAACTTCACTATGAATGGATATTTTTCAATATTAAATGAGTCTTACTCATAATTCGTTTTTTTCTTCATGTCGATTATTATAAATTTTTGTAAAATTTTTGTACTGTTTATGGTTCATGAAACATGTTTGATTTCATTTCCTTAAGTTTGTTTCAACTCTCTTAATACTAAAAAAAAACACTTGAATAATATTTAAAAAAAATAGTAGAAAATTTGATATAAATTTCAAATATGTGAATCTCAATTTTTTTCTTTTCCTTGAAAAATTAATTTAGACGCGTAAAAAAAAAAGAAGCTGAATATTTTTCCAATTAAATAATTAAAAATGTAAAATTTGATTTTTAATAGAAACTTATTTAATCTTTGTTTTGCTTGTATGGATGTACTTAAAAAATTATTTTTTCGTCTATAGAGGAAAAAGTAATGAAAACTTTTTCATATTCTTATCATGGAGGTAATAATACGAATAGAGGTGTAATTTTAGAAATTATTATTTACATTTAATAATAGAAAATATTCTTCACGTATTTATATTAAAATTAGAAAAAAAAATTATATTTAAAAAATAAGTAAAAAAAATATATAATTTAACAGCTGAAATGCTGTAAAAAAACTACTATGTTACACAATTAATCTTTGTACTCACGCCAAACATCAAGTACTATATCACTTAAAAGCCAAATGCTATCAACCACAGTCCATCAGACAAATCAGCACTTAAGAGAAGTACTTTTTTCAGTAACGCATGCAAATCCTTTTTAAGCGTGGTTCTAAAAATAACAAGTGATTATGAAAAGACAAATTTCTTACTGAACTTTATCGATTTTGGAGCAATTAAAAACTCAAAAAGGAGCTTAATTCTTTTTCATCACGAAACCGAAATTTTTCACCTGCAGACTCATTACACGGGCGTCCATAAATCAAACGGTCAGACTCGGAGCGGACTTTCGGTATTTATTTTTATTCTTTCAGGACCTGAGAGGGGTGGGAGAATTTTCGAGAGAACAAACAAGAAGGGGAGGGTGCGCAGATACACAAACGAAGACAAACAGCGAATAAGACGCTTATAAAAAACACTTCTCTTTCACATTTGTTTCTTCTTGTGGCTGAATAATGACAAATGTTTTGTTTAATCTTTTCCTTATAAGAATAAAAGGGTAACATTGTGCTTCGGCAACAAAAACAAAATGAAGTAAAATAAAAGAAGAAAAAAAAAGACTAAGATGTTCACCGAAGAGAGGGCTTGGATCTCTGATGAAGAAGAAAGAAGAAGAAAAAAGAAGACACAAAAAATTGCAGACTTCCTCTACTTTGCAGTGATTGATGCACGTTGTTAACACAACTGCAGCCTTCGTCAGCGTAATTACTTTTGTTTGCTCTAGTAGTTAGTTAACTGTTAATTTCAGTTAGTGGGGAGAGCTTTAAGATTCGGGGAGGCACTTAAAGGTTTCCTGCTGAAGAAGAGAAAAGAAGAGAAAAAAAAAGAAGTTTCGGATAAGATTAAAGAAGAGCACTGCAATCGCAGTGTATAATCTGCAACGTTAAAACGGAAGAAGATGGGGAGGGTGAATTAAGAAAACTTCACGGGGGATGAAGGTTGGTGGATGTCCGAGATAATTACGTTCGGCAATAGCTCAGGATGAACGTCCTGAACAGGTAATTGTTTTCTAAGTGAACCTTTGGTCTGTGCTTTTATCAATGTCTTTAGTTCGTGTTTTTAATTTGGTTCATTTGATCTATAATGAGGGTGTGGCTTTGAGACGGTATTCGGATCTTCAGTTACTGGAATTGGAAATGTTTCCTGATCGTTTGTGGAACAGTTTTAAATGTATAACAACTCTTTAATTAACGTATTGAAATTATATACCAGGAGCTTAATTGCTATCTTTTTAAATATTATTTAGTTCGATAATGTTTTTATCTTAAATATTGATAACATGTAAAGATAGAGAAGAAAAAACTGGGAGAATTTTTAAGGTACAAAAAATTCAGTACAATTTTAAGAACATTTTTCTGTTCTTAATTTAATTAATTCTAAAAAAGAAGACATGGTTTAAATTCGTATATGCTTTTGAGATGATTCTTTTGTTGTGTTCGGTAGAGTCAGTTTGCATATCTTATAAACAGTATTTAAGTATTATTTAGGTTCTAATATCAACCAGCAAGCTAAATTAAATGACATAGTCTTCTTTATAACATAAATTATTTGTAAAAAAAATTATAAAATTACTAAAACATGTGTGTATGTTACTCAGAGAAACATGAACACAACAATCATAAAAACTAAAACCAAACTAAATATTTTAATTTTTCTTATTTGGTATGTATGGAATGCTCGCGTTTTTACTTTAGTTAATATGATCTATTGAAGTGTTAAATAAAATGAGGCAGTCACATACTTGAATTTAAAGAAACGTTCTTAAATTTTGATTTTCTTTATTGGAACAATTTTGTATGCATTCTTATTTTAAATTTATATTGGAATAAGGATTGGAGAAGTCAGTAACTTCTACTTTAAATATTGGTGATAATTTATTAAATAATTTTCCTTTTTTTTTGTAAAACTTTTGAACAGTTGGGCTAATCTTTGAACATAAATATGAATCTGATACACTTTAACTTAACTCTGATACATTTAACTTAATACACTTTTATAGTGTGTTAAAATCACAGAATTTTCATATTAGGCTAATTTAAGCTGTATGTAAAAATCGTTTAAATTTAAATTTTAAAAGGTTAATAACAAGTAACAGTAAGAAAATGAAATTTTTTTAGAAATTTTAATTATAAAATCATTAATAATACTATATTATTAAAACGTCCATTAATGACCTATTATACTTGAAGACAAAAAATATATGAATTTAAGATGTCTGATTTGCACAAATTTATACTTGTTAGTCTCAAAAACTTATAAGGATTTATCTGTAATTAACTCAATTTGATTTATATATATATTTTGTAATCAATGCAAAAAAATGTTTGCGAAGTAGAGAAAAAAAGGTAAATATGAATTGGAAAATTTTAGCTTTGTCGTAAGTTTATTACATTGTGTTTCTTTCGAAATAAATTTAAGAATTTTTTTTTCTGCCACAAATTTTAAACTTAAGTTAATATAACCAGCATTGACTTCAGAGATTTATATGCTTGGTACATATGTTATGCTGATAAAGAACGTGTAGCTTTTACGAAAATAATTCTCTTTAATACTTCTTTGTGGATGAAACAATAAAAACGAAATTCACGAGGTGAATAACCCAAAAGGAAAAGCCGTAACAAATGGATATGTTTAATGTAGATATATGTCAACTTTTTTGTGGTTAATAAATTCTACTTTAAGTACTTTAAAGTAATAAAAATACAGTATAGAGATTTATCTTGTATTATAAATGAAAATAGAATAAAAAGAGCTTCTCATATATTTCAAAGAATACATTTATGTAAAAGTAGGCTAAGTGTTGCACTTTTCTGAGCAATCCATTGATTAAAGAGTAGATATTAATATAGAAAAATTTTTAAAAAGAAAATGGTGGTCTGGTGATTTTCATTTTTATGTACGAAAAGAGCACTTCGCTGAAACCATTAATGTAATGACTCTATATCAGTTCCAAATTTTTTTCACTCCTGATCATACGTTCCACTTCTTTCTTTTTTAATAATATTTGTGTTTTAAAGAAAAAAATGGGTTAACATACAGTAATGTAAAATTCTGCAGCGAAGTAAATGTGTGTGTATAGTTTATATAAATTTTACGTGAGAATTTTGTTACATGTCTGGAAAGTTACATTTTATTCATTTCACGTTTTTTTCCCCTTCACAATATACTTATTTTTTCATATCCCCAAAATGTCAGTACTATTATATGTTATTAGAAAATCTGAAGTATCAATCAAGTTTCAAGTTACTTTTATAGCTATATTTAACTTGCGAAAGAGACAGTTTTCATATGACTGTAATTGTTTTATTATTACGATTACAGTTAAGTAATAATTACATTATCAAATGTAATTGTTTTATCTTAGAATTGCATTTGAAATACACGTATACATATTTTCTTTCTTCTACTTTTTCGTTATGTAGATTTCTTTTTCTAACTTCCTTTTTAGGGTATCCGACTACTTGCGACAACTTTTTTTTTAAAAAATGGAGAATGGTGATTTTTTTTGTGGTTTTTAGATTTGTTTAGTACATTTTAAGAAAAATATGCTAAAGTTAAGAAGATAAAAAAATCATTAAAATTAAAATGGGTAAAAGTGTACAAAAAATAACATAAACGGGGTCCATTCTGTACCAAAAGTTTAGGAACAAATTTTCAATTTTTCAATTCTCATGTTTTGCTATGTTATTCATTTTTTAAATGACCTTCCGGATAAGAGATATTTTAATTTTTATAAAAACAAGAACACTTTATCTTAGTTATTATATGAAATTGCTTAAAATAATAGTGATTATATTCACATAAGCGACTGCAAATTTTGTAATAAAACAGTGATTGATAAATTTAAAGGTAAATACACTTCTACTGTTACACAGAACATACATAAAAAAATTAGTTCATTATTTTCAAAACATTTTGAGCAATCGCTGTCCCCGTTTGAGCATTTTCAAAAAAATACATTTCGAAAAAACGCGTTTTAAAATATGACATCTTGCTTAGGGTAATGACATCTGTTTTTACTAAAACGCTTGCAGGTTTTGTTCTAGTGAACGGAAAATAATAAACTTGGTATTTTTATAAAGCTAATAAGATCGCTTATAAAATAACAACATAAAACTTTGTCAGTTTTTTCAACATTCACAATTTTAGGGTAGTCGGATACCTTAAGTCAGGAGTAAAGAAGGAATGGTAAACATAAATTTGGGTTTTAATATTCAATGAAAAAAATCAAAATAAAGAATATTAAAAAAAGATTTACTTATTTACCAAAAAATAAAAAAATGGTAACTGGATAAGGATGTAAATTTTAACTATAAACATGAATAATTTTATATAAATATATATATATTACTTTAAACACACACATTACTTTTATCTAACATTTCACTTTATTACGTTTAAATTAGTACACTACCGTTAATAGACAACAACAAACAATTAGAATGTGAAAACAAATAATTTACCTGGGTTTCCCTCTTCACTCCAGACAAGCCCTGAGCGCCAGGTAAATTAAAAAACGTAAATTAACTAAGTGTTTTCTGACACATTTCATTCAAAGTAAAAACATTAAATATGTATTATAATCAATCAACAGATAAAATAATTTTATTTTATTTAAAGCAGCTAACTAACTACGAAAACGTATTTTATAACAAGTATTCACAGCCAATGGAAAGGGAATCATAAATGTCTTGTCTTATAATTATTCTAATACTATACACATTTAAATAATTTCTTTTTTTATATTTTTTATGTTTCATATAAAAGCAATGTAAATCTATGTAACTCATCAATTATTTACATTATTAATGCATTAAATTAATAAATAACTTATTTCTTGTTTACGGCATCATGATTATTGCTACAAAATATCAGCTTTTTGAGTTTACTGGCAAAGCACTTTATGTTTGAGAGAAAATGCATTATGTAGGTTAAGTGCTTGACCTGTAAAATTCATATGTATCAAACAAAAGAAAAATAAACGATAAATGTTGTTTTTTATGTACAAAAATTGGTAGAAACAAGCTATAGCAATGTTTCGTGTGTATGTGTGTGTGGACAAGTTATTACACTGATCCATAATATTTACTCGAAAGGATGAATGAAATATATTGAAAAGAAGTGTTGAGATCTGAATAGAATTTCTTATCACTAATTTTTTTTCCCGTGCAATTTTATTAAAATCCATTGATCTGAAAGTTAAAATTAAAAAAGGAAATTTGTAATAATGCACATTTTTCTTGAAAAGAAAAAGCAAAACTGATATAGTTTTAAGACAATTGACAAAGCCTTCAAGAATAAGACGAATAAAGTAAAACATTAAAATTTTTTTAGAAGTGAGAATATTATTTTCAAACAGTGTGAAAAAAGATATTAACTTTAATTTTTCTCAGCATTGCTTAAACTCTCATAATGAAAGCTAATTTGTGATGCAACTATATAATGCAATTCAAGTTGTAATTCGTTCCTGAGAAAACCATCCAATGTGATCCAATTATGATTTGTACAAATTTAGGTAAGATGTTTCAATAGCATCGACTCTCATTGGATGTTTCAGTTTTGAACTTGAATTCTAACGATTGGCAATTGGTCATTGCGCAGAAAGATATTTGTGGCCCACAAAAAAAGAAAGGAATAATTATATTGAATTTGAATAACGCTAATAAGAATAGAAGGAAGAAAATTTTAATGCCCTTTTTATAATATACCAATGTTTTCTTCCAATTACAAAAATATTTTTATTAGAAAAACTTATATTAATGATTAAAGTTTCAGAACGTAATTAAAGCGCTTTCTTTTCGAAACCTTTTTATCAATGTTCAGGTAAAGAGTTAACTGAACTAGCATGATTAGGATCCAAATCAAAGCCAGAAGAAGTGTTTCTAAGCTTTATTAAATGTGAGTACCAACTCTTAAGTAACTCATCAGTTATCGCTTTTTACTTATCAATTATCCCTGTACTGTCCCATTTTCCGCTACAGTTGAATACGCTTATGGTTTCGTTGTATATATTTGAAATTAATGAGAAATGCTTTGTTTTATTATTAATTTTCTAAAGGAAACTACTGTTTTTTGACCCTATTATCAAAACAATAATATATAACTTTTATTATGTGTGATTGATGCATATTTCATTAAACTGGTGAAAAATGTTATCCACGTTTTAAATGTGTTGACTAAAGAAGTTTGAGAAATTTCTTAAAGCAAGCAGAAAAGGTGCATTATTTCAGTTAAAAAAAAATGGTTCTTTTCCGTTCCGCCGGGACAAATTTTGCCAAGTTAGCGTTATTGGCGACAACATACAATACACACATAAAAATATTAGTCAATATTACTTCTCATTGGTTTTTCATCCCTTTTTGATATAGCGTGAAAAAGACGTTTCTGGTAGGGGGGGAGAGACTTGTTTTGTAAATGTAGTGGTAAAAGTTTACCATATTCTGTTTGGCGTTGGTTGTATAATTTTTGACGAATTAATCGCCTGCACTGGTAAAACAGAAACGTACCAAAAACAAATCTCGACTATGCGTTTAGCTGAAATTGGATTAGTTTCATCTAAAGAAATCAAATCAGTATATTATTCGCATAACATATTTATTAATAAATAATATTAACTTATATTAATTCATGCTTTCGTAAAACTCTTTCAATGAGTTTCTTAATTCAATAAAATAATAAGTTTCAGAGCTAGTAAACTCTTTTTTCTGTTTTCATACTTCGCTCGCAGTTTGATGTAAAACATATGAATATTTATGAAACTTCAATTACTTGAAATGGAAAAATTTTTCCTTTATACTAGAGTATTTATTATGTCGATCCTAACTTTTTTCCTCTTAAAATTACGGTTTACGATATATTACATATTATTTCAGAATTGAATATTTAATAAACTCAATACTTGTTTTTATTCTTTTCATAAATATGATCCTCTATACTGTCAGAAGCAATTACTTCCATCCAATAAAATAAATAACAGTAAAAAAAAATGTTCGTAATTTGGAAAGGAGCTTGAATTAATGCGCTTCATCGTCAAAAAATAATTGCAGTTAGTATTGCTAAAATTTTTGTTCCCAAAATAATAACAATGTATTTTAAAACATGTTTTCTTTCTGAATAAAACGTTATGCAGATGAGCGAATAGTAATTGCCTACTCTTTCTTTCACTATTAATTGAAGACGAGACCGGAGCTAGGCAATATGCTAAGTTTCATAATTTATGGACGCGTTTGGGTCTCCTCAGATAGAAGTAGTTATTTATGTTATTGTCCTTCATAATTATATTTCTTTTCTAACGGAATTCATTTAGTTGCTGATGTTATTTATTCCTCCCAGGTGAATAATATGAAAAACTATTTAATATGCAGTATCAGAATAATATAAAATTCCTTGTGCAATAATTTAGGAATTGAGGGTTGGGTTGTTTATGAAGATATCTTTTTATTTATGTCGTACTGCTATTTAATTAAATTTTACTTTGATAATAATGGATATATATTTGAAAAGTAGATTTATTTGTATTGAAACTCAATTTATGGCAACTTAAAAACCCATTTGGTTAATATGAATTTTTATTTTTAAGAGTAATAAATTCATATTATAAGAGTTTTTATTTTGAAATGGTGTATTTTTAAAGTTGTAAACAATAACATTTTTCTGTTTTATTCTTATTAAATGGGATTACTATGCTGTTTACTCAAAACTGTTATTGGTACACAGTCTGTCCTTTTTATTTTAAATGCTATGCTATTATGTAAAAGTAAGAAAATATGAGTCTCGATCTATAAGTTCAAAGCTTTATTTTTAAAGACAATGGATTATTTCTTTGCAAATATGATTAAGGGTTCAAATTGAATTCATTACTTGTATATTATATTTACATTTTGTCATTATAATATAGGAGAAAAAGTGCTGTTCTAAAGTAATTTTATTAATGGATTCAAATATCCGTCAGAAATCTTATGTAAGCAGAAATAAAATAACGGAAATATATTTTAAATACTTGGAGCATTTGTAAATTATATATATATATATATATATATATATATATTACGACTTAAATAAATCAAATAAATGAAACAAAAATATATTTCCTTAAGATTCCTACTGTAAAAATGTATAAGAGATAAAAAAATTATCAGATTATTTGCGAGCACTATTCTCAATAAGGTTTTATACACTAGAGTATGTTTTCTAAATATCCTTACATAATACATTTTTTGATGATCTAATCACATTATTATGAAAGTAGATTATTAAAAAAATACTATAAAGAGTATTCTATATCACAATTGTTCAAAAAGAAAATTTTTTGCATGGTTATAATGCGCGCACCGGTGCACACAATCAATGTTTTGCCTGAAAATTTTTTTAATGTATTATATTAATTCAGTGCTTCTCAAACTTTCAATATTTGCGACCCGACATTCAATCATAATTTTCATTATGCCCCCACTTCCATACAAAAACAATGTGTTGAGTTGAATAATACTATACTTTGATGCTATCTGCAATGCGATGTTAACCTCTTTGAATGCCGTAGCACATATAAATGTCTCCCTCAGCAAATGCGTAAATTTTCCCCGACTTATATACGTCATTCCGAAGTACGATCTTTTCTGTCGAACTATTATCCACAAAATTATTCCAAATGCTTTGAAATGCAATAAAAAGACTTTGAAAGTGGTTGCAAAGGGTTTACTTACTACAATGGAAATGTTTATTTATTCCATTTCTTTAACTACGGTGTTAAACGGTGGCTTTGGGTAACGAATCGCGTAATTTTTAATCGGGATTTAAGGGATGAATTATAAAACGTACAAGAAAGCAAAATAAATGTTCATTTTTGATATAATTTTATATATAACAAGCCCGTAGGGTCTCTGGCAATTAATAAACTTGTCCTTTATATAGTGTATTGTTTAAAAATTAATTATAAAATACATTGCGCAGTACTGATATATTTATATGAATATTACATCAGTGTACACGTATATTTTTTGTCATAATGCGTATTTTATTTCCTTACTTTCAGAAAACTAATAATTTTCTAAATAATTTTTGTTTTCGAATTTTCAATATGTTCGCGCCCCCTTTTATGGTTATCACGCCCGCCTAGGTGGGCGCGCCCCAAAGTTTGAGAAACACTGTATTAATTGATATTTTACAGATATTTACACACAATTTTATGTATTTAGAAAGATGGTCAAGTAATTATTTGCTCACTTAATCATTTTAATCATTTATTTAAGTATATATAATAATACGTTGCGAGTGGTTTTATTAAAATACACACATATATATATATATACGTAATTTACTTATTGATAGATTGATAATTTAATAACATTTGAAGCCACACAAGGGCTATTTATGACGGACTTCGTAATTTTAAACCTTGGTCAAGTGAATAAGAGGACATCTGATCTATAATGGTGCCTAGATTCGAACCTACAAATCGATATTATCTTACGCCACCTACGAAATCGCAACTATAACCAATCGACAATCACGACCTCGTAATTTACATATAAGTTGAAAATTAAATTTATTTGAAGGTTATTTATATGCTTTTAATTATTTATTAGATTATTACGAAAATTAATATATATTTACTTTCCCCAGCTTATGTATCTCGTTATCAAATTAATCATTCATACCCAAGGCAAAAATTTTGTATTTCACTAATAAACTTCCAAATTGTTATCACACTATAAGTTTAAGGACATGCTCCTTGTTTTCTCACAGATAAAGCACCAAGCTAAATAATTGAATTGCTTAATGCATATCCAATAATGTAGTTTAAAACTTTTTCGTGGACTAACCACAATATTTATGAGACATATACCACAGCTCTTTTATCGCCATTCTCCTTCCCGCTTATCGTCGTTTTAAAAATTCAGCAAGATCTGCCGTATAACTTCCGGTTCTTTTACTAATCTTTGAAATTAGTTCTCCGAGATGTGTTCTAAAATATCTCGGAAGGAAGTCATTTTGCCGCCGTCAGTTCCTGTCTTAGTCTTGTTAATCCTTTCCGTATGTGCCTTACACATTTTATCTCGATGCCTTTGTGTGCCGTGACACGTAAGCATTTTAATAGATTGGAAATCTCGATAAAACGGAGTGGAAAAGTAGAAGGTGTCACTTTTATATGCCCGTCGAATGTTTATAGACTGTTCCTAGATGGAACTTAAGTTGGTGTAAATATGACTTAACATAGTTCTGCTTTATCGGACCTTTTAGCAAGTGTTTGATATCAAATACGAATTTTTTCATTCGAGTTTCTCAGGCAAACATAGTAGACAAAAGCAAGGTACATGTTTTACTGACGTAATATCAGAAATCGAATTATAAGTAGGAACATAGATTTTGTAGTATTTATAGTAGAAATTAAAATAAAGTTTTCTTAATCAGGTATATACACACACTACAGTATATAATAATTAAAATAGAAAAAAAAATCTTAATTTTTATACTATTTCTTTGGTAAGTAAAATATTCTTAGAATGATTCTGAATTTTTTAAAGAAAAATAATAGTTGATATAAATACAATAAAATTCTCTAAGATGCCCCAAAAATAATACAAATAAAGTTAAGGGGAATTAAAAAAATATTTAATTTTCAAGGAAATGTTTTTGATTTTACCCACATTTCACTTTTACCAACTCTGAAAATTGTAACAAAAGAAAATAAAATTCATCAACAATATTCTCAAGTTATTTTATGTATCCAAACAATTTTGAAGAAAAACATTCTAGACTGATATCAGTATAATTAAAATTTTACTCTAAAAACAAATTATTTATGTAATTCTTAAATTTTTTATTCCATGGATTTCTTAACGAACAAACTTTAAAGGTAAAAATGTGTATATACTTGAACTAATTAAATGCATTAACTGACCAATAAAATTCCATAAAGTTCATTCCTGTTATAGAAAAAGATAAAATATAAATACTAAGATACTTAAGATTCTTAACTGAAACAATACATCTGAAGACATTAGAAGATAGCATAAATTATATATAAATCAAAATAAAATGAATTAAATGCAATTCAAATAACAAACTATTATCAATATAAAATATTGGGAAACTATTACAGTTTTCTAAATGTTCAACAGCAATGTAGTGTGCTAAAATACAAAATAATCTTGTATTTCCAGAAGGAAAATATGAAATACTTGTTTTAAAATTGAATTAATAAAGGATAAATACATTATGAGGAAGTACTTTTATCTCAAATTATATATAAATCAATACGAATTAAAATAAAATTAATTCAATGCAATACGTAAAGGAAAAAATAGTTTTAATATGAAACACTGCACCTTCTATTTTGCATATTTTCCTATTAAAGTTTTCAAAATACATAAAAACACATTCCATTACAATGTACAAATCATTAGTGTATTTCCAGAAAGAAATAAGAAAAATACTAAGTTTAAAAAGAACTTTTCTAATTTTTATTTCAATGCATTATTATTCTTAATAAGCGAAGGGAAAAAATCTACATTTAAGCAACTAATAAGTATAATAAGCTATTATAATCTTACACAATCTGCCTTGAGTAAAATAAAACATTTAGAATAAGTATTAAATCACCAGTCAATTCATTTTTTACTTCTTGATAATGGAGCTCTAAAATAAAGGTTCTAGACAAGTGATGTAGCGTAATTTATTAGACACCGCACTTTTTTTATATTTCCCACGGAAATGTCACGATTACTAATGGATGAAGAACAGAATCCAAATAAGAGAAATGTGACCTCGTGAAATATCGGTGTAATTTGTCTGAAGGACACGTTATAACAACCGGTATTCCTGCGACTAGAATTACGAATTGCTAAAGTATTTATGTCTGAACATAACAAAGAGTCCTTCCTTTAATAGGGATTATGATTGGGCTTGCGAGAAACTATTCTTTTAAATCCATTATCGTTTTAATTCGATTTTTTAAAACAAATGTATTTCAAAAATATCATTAATATATAATTAAAAAGAATGAAAACTTACTGTCTTTTGGAATAATTATTTTAGGATTTGCTGAAAATTTTTATGTGTATAAGATGAGTTTTCTTTTAACTATAATATGGATATTTTTGAATTAACACGTAAAAACAATTAAAAAAATTATTTTTAAGGAATTTCAATGTTTAGATTGAATGAAAAATATAAAATAAATTTAAGAAAATTTAGATAAAATTATAATTTTTATAAATGAATCCTTTTTTTGGAGTAATTATTCAAATAATTATTGAATATCTGTAGTCGTTTGACAATAATAAGAATATTCTCATATAAAAAGAAAAGAACAACTTTAAAATTTACTTTGAATGATTTTCATGTTAAAATAAAAAAGCAGTAAAATTACAGCAATTTGAAGATTAACATATGATTTTAAGTTTTAATAATATTAAAAGGTAAATTACGTCATTATTGCCAAAAAAAAACAGTAACATTTACTTTTTTCATAACTTTGAAAGGAAAAAAAATACATTTCACCAGGCACAGGAAACATAAAAGCAATTCAAATTAAGAATATCTCAGTAAATTATTTTTGTAAATTCAATTAGAAGCTATTACATGCAACTTGCATTCAGGAAAATATAAATCTTTTATTAAAAGTTATTAGTAAAATTGATGCGATGTACAGAGTAAAAAATATTAAAGAGTATATTTTTTGTAAGAGAATTGCTCTTCGGGAAACGTTATTAAGCATATATACAGAGATAAAGTAAAATGGCATTAAAAAATTCAGTAACGTATAACCATTTTAAATCATTATGATTTTAACTTAAATATTTTATGTCATAAATATATAAAATGAATTTTAAATAATGTTTCACAATTTGTTCACAGATATTTCAGAAAAATTGGAAACAAATGTCTTCAAAATATAAAAAAAAACACAATTTACTTTGCTATTTTAATAAATAATTAATTAAATACTCATAAATATTAAATTAATTTTTTCAATATCTTATAAAATCAATAATCTTTACATGGAATGTAAGAAATAGACTTAAACAAAATACCAATACACTAAAAATATTGGTACATTTTGAAAGAAGAATAACACAATTATAAAATCCTTTGTAATTTCGTTTCAATATTTCAGAACCTAGCGTTTATTTTTTTATTTAACATGCCTTTTACTTGAAATAATTGTAAAATAATAATAGTTCAAGCTTGTATCCCAGTGTTTAATGTAATAATTAAATTATATTCTTAAAGTAACTATATAGTAGTAAATATATTATGATAATTTAACTGATAAATATAAAATATTTTTATATTTTAATTGAAACAAATTAACAAATTTTCTTAATTCGCATTTTAGCTAAAAATGGCTCTTGCGCCATAAACCCAAAAATTCCCTTCCCACTCTATTTTTTTAAAAAAAATATTTACAAATATAATAAATTACTTTATGTGTATAAATTTACCAAACATATGCAGAACAGTTAAAGCAATTCAGCAGAAAAGATACTTTTATTTATACAAATATAACAAGTTTTTCGTAAATAAATACTAATTTTTTTAGTAATTTATGTAATAGAATTAGACCAAGGAGAGAAAAGATGAAAAGTCGTCGTAAATAAGTTTTTAAAACTCAAAAGCACTAAAGCATTATTTATACCTTTACATTACCAATGTAACGATTTTAGAAAATGACTGTGATTATTTTATAATGCTTAGCAATTTTCTGAAAGCAATGCCTTCCCGTCTAACATATTAGGAAACGATATTTTTCTAGCCGTAATGCTTGACAGATTTGTAAGCTTAAAAAGCATTAAATACTTTAAAGGAACAAAAACAGATGAGAAAAAAGGGCTCTATTTCGTTCTTTGAATCATTGAATGATTAAATATCGAAATAATAAAGAAATCCCTAGATATTTAGTACGTTTCTATTTCTTTGCGACAATAATAAAACGGGAAAAAATATATACTTCACATTTTTTTTTCTTTTAACATTAGAAAAAAAAATTCTGGACATCTTCCAAAAATATTCTATTTTGTCATTGGATGAAATGCCTCTGATTTTAATACGATTTTTTGTCACGTTTTTTCCTTTTTCTTTGTCGTTTCTTGAACTCTTCGAATAATATGAAGTCTTAATGCGTTTGAGTTGCTCTTTCCATCGATTTGGAAATTTTTTCCTCCCTAAGAGAATTGAGAAAGGGAAGACATTACTTTTCGTTTAAGTTCTTTGGAATAATGGAATCAGAGATAAACACGTTATACGATGCCCATGTTAGACCTTATGGGTCATTTGCCTTCTCTAAACAAGTGCGAAAGAACGTAAAAATACAGAAGCAAAAGGCAGATATGTAATCATTTGAGAGGACAGATGAAATAGAATTCAACGTAGAAAGAGAATGAATAGCTCTATTATATTCCACATTTGTTTATACGTATATTTCAATTTTGCCTTAATCTTCCTGCATCGAAAGATCTCTTGTGCAACCAAGTGATTTTAAATAAGAAAGGAAAGATATCGGGCAGGGTAGAAATTGAATGTCTTAGATACATCAAAATGACTTGGAACTAAAAAAAAATCGCAAAAGGAATAAAAGCTCGAAGCAATTGCAGTACCTTAGAAATGCATTTATGCTTTAAAAATATTGTATATGTGTTTCATAAGTTTGGAACAAATACATTATATAAATAGTTTAAGAAAAAAAATAGAGGAAGGATGCCTTAATTTTCTCAAGTAATTTTCAATTAAATAATTCAATTAATATTGACAATTATTTTCGAAAAATAGTAAGTTTTTAATTAAATTTATAACACACTGAATTTTTACTGATTGTATTAATTTACACTGATGATTTGTTTATGTATATAAACTTTTTATCACTTAGATTATATAGGAAAGAGGTAACAAGGTAGTCAATGTGTTAAATTAGAAATAATTTATATAAAAATATATAGCTTAAACAACAATAATTTTTTTAAAAATAAATTATCTTTATTTTTTATGACAACTAATGTATTTAGTTGTGTCATGAAGTTGTGAAATGAAGAAATAAATTTTCCAAAAGTTGTAACATTCAAGACAAGAGATAAATAATTATTTGTTTCGAATGAAAAATATGATTTTTAAATAATTTGTACTTTAAATTACTATTAAAACAAACATACAATATTAAAATATTTAAATTCTTTCAGCTCCATAATATTAACGACTTCTCAAAAAAAAAATAGTAATAATCATAAAATTATTTTTTTTAAAGTTATGTAATATAAATAATTGTAGTAACTGTAAAAATATAATGTCCAGGTAAAAATATATTACTTATGGAATACTTTCTAAACATTTTATTGTTTGTGCGTTAAATAAAATGAACAATACAACTAGCCCCTTCCTTTGAGGCACATTTATATTTAAATGAGAATAAACATAACATTCAAAACACTTCAATCTCTACAAATTAAGATGCTCTCTCCCACATTCTAAAATTTATTATAAAAATCAGCGTACTTACTTCGAAGTTGTAAACACCTCTTATTATTTTTTCTCATGTTCAGATAAGCAAAGGCTTCAAAAAAATAATAAAAATATTTACAATCTATCGCACTGTCAACGATATCTCCTTTTATATCTTTAAGCTACTTCTAGTCCAAAGAAGAGTCTGCAGATTCTCACATTCCAAAGACTACTAACCCCTTTTTAGTTTCTCTTGCTCTCCAGAGATGTTAAAAACGAGACCAATAGGCCATTTCTCTGCCCCATAACATCCAGTCTCAACTTCTACCGCTTCTTCAAGACCCTGGGGTACCTGACAGAACACTGAACGCCAGTGGTCAAAGATTAGAGACGATTGTGCGTGCGCTGAAACTAAGATAACTTCTTCAGACGATAAGAAATGGACCAAAAGGTTTAATCTTCACCTTCGGGGGTATGTTCTTTTTGGTGGTGGTGGGGAGGGATCCCTGGAGATGGAGATTATTGCCTTTCGATGGTCTTTCTTATCTCAGGTGTATTGGATTCACCGCACCGTGGCGCTTCATGTGAGATACTCTTTCCCGCCATTTAATGTCTTTCACTGTAACTGTATCGTTCTTCTAATGTTCGATGCTTCTGAATTACAATTGCATTGAGCGCCGGTGATCGTTGCTTGAGACAAAAGAACATAGTTAAACATACAAAAGAATAAAATGTTTTATCTAGATATCTCGTTTCATATTTATTGAGAAAGAGTTCGGAACAAAAGGCAATGAAAGATTTCTCTCAACAAAGAGTGCTCATAATAAATTAATTAATAATATTGTTCCTACAGTTGATTAAACATGATATTTAGAAAGAGGTAATGCTTTCTTAGACATTGTTTTGATGCATATAATAAACAGATAAATAAGATTTTTATTGATGAATATTTTATATTGCAGCTCAATTTTACTAATTAAAAAGAGAATGGAAATATTATTTCTATTTTTGCATCAAGTTGAGAGACTGTTAAAATGAATGCGTTCATTTACTTCCTTCGCATTGTTTATATTAAAATTTGTGTCTATAATTTGAAATCATATTTCAGGGTACATCTCTAATTCAAATTGCAATTGCTTCTATGACTGTAATGATTTATTAAACTAATATATATCACATAATATTACCATAATTATTTAAAAACTTTTCGATTTTTTAGAAAATAATTTTAGCCTCGTAATGAAGCAAAAAAATAAAATCTTGTAACATTTGTAATAATTTCAACTATTAAAATTATCGGATAAGTTTATTTAATAAAGTAAAGGTTAGCATTATGATAAATAAAAATTAAGGTTAAAGTAACATATTAAAAATTTATTTAAGTATTTTTTTCTTAAACCTCTGCATTGTGTATAGACTTGGGGTATTCAACCTTTTTAACCTCTGGGCCACATATGTATGAGAGGTATTTCACGTGGGTCGAAGCATGAAGATAATTGTAAAAAATACTATAAGACCAAAGCAGCATTGGGCAAAACAAAATTGATCTGAATATTAAAACTCTCATTTTCAGCTTTTATTTGAATACTATATAACAACTCTTCTATCAAACATACACAAAAATGTTTACTTTTGTGCATTTTTTACTGAGTTATGAGGTAAATCTGATTTGTTTTCATCCACGACCAAGCTCATAAAAAAAAGCAAATAGATAGAAAAATTGATAAATTTGATTGCTTCATTGATAGAATTTTCCGCTAAATTTTTGGTACATAGTTCTTAAATAATTGAATTTCCTAGTGCAGTAGGTCATCCGAGCCATTCAGAAAACGTCAGGCAGGCCACATGCAGTCCGCAGGCTACAGCTTGAGCATATCTTGTGTAAACTGTGTAGTCAATTACCGTTCGATCACCAGTGGAATTCATAGAATTGATTTTATAACGTAATCGTGAATTGTAGTCCATTTATTTTTAACTGACTCTCTGATCTAATGAACTGGTGTCAAAGAAAACAATTCGGTGACGCTACTTGTGGTAAAATGAAGTTTTTTATTCGACTGTTGGTGTTTATAGAAAGTGCCTACTTCTTGGCTTGTGTTGGTTGTCATAAGAGCCAGCTGCTCTTAAGTTCTGCTACAGATCTTCATTGTTTAAAAACGTACAGTTTCATGGACTTGATCTAGATGTTTCTGACCGTCAAATGAGATAAGAAACAACAACAACAAAAAAAGTGCAGATTGGTTGTGATTTCGGAAAATAATAAAATGTTACTGAGAATTGTTGCAAACCGCTTCAAAATTGCTTCAGAAACTTGCTTCCATCTTTCGTAACATGTGCTTCCGTACTATTTTGACCCTTTAACTTAGTGTTGCATCAAAGAAACACTCCCAGTTTTTGTAATTTTCTTTACAATTAAGAAAAAATTAATAAAATACATGTATTTCTGGATTATTTATTTATTTTATTATTATCTCGAATTCAAGAACAAAATTACCGTAAAATGTGGCGTATAACATGCACCTATACGTTCAAGCCACAATTTTTAATTTTTAAGTATATTTGACCGTATAACGCGCGCACTCCCTTTTTTACGAAGAAACCAGAAATCCACGTGCGCAATGTTCTTATGTTTTGAAGTCATTTATATTCTATGTATTATATATTCCAAGTTTTAGAAAAAATTAGTATACTACAAAAACTATAGAACCCTTTAAACTCATATGGTATAACATTTCTTTGAAATAAACAATATTTCAATATATGTTGGTCCAATTTTTTTTTTTTTTTTTTTTTTGTGCTCAACTTTTTTTTATTTTTAAAGCTCTTAGTTTTATACCCGGCGTTTAACGTGCGCCCATAAATTTTGATCTTATTTCTTGTGTCAAAAGTGCGTGCTATACGCCAGATTCTACGGTAATTCGTTTTTATGAGTGACAGAGGGTTAAAATGTATAGCATATAAATACCTTTTCAAGAAAACAATGAATACAAGGAATAAAAATATTTTTGTTTAATTTAATTTAAATAAACTAAAACCGCACATAAAAAGTTTCATTTAAATTATCAAACAATCTAAACGCAAATATATTTAGTTACTTTAGCTCGTCCTTTGAGTATTTTTTACTCCTTGCAATACTTTATATTAATGTGATTTTTTAATACAGTGACCCATATTTTATATGAATATTACTTGGTCAGTTTAAAATTATAATTTTATGTACATTATGTTTGCTGTATAAAGTAAACAATCTGTACGCCTTTCTTGACGTAATAATATTGACACACCAATCCCTATCGTTAAAATGCAAATATAAACCACCTCATGCATGTTCAAATTTCGGCAACTCACACGAAAACATGTTGACATTTATTTATTCAGATTCTCGACTCTGGAAGTAAAAAAATTCCTTTCAAAGTGAGGTGTTGTTGTGGGAGGCGGGATTCTGGAGAAGAAATAAGAATTCTGAACTGGGAACCACGAGCCTCCAGCTACAGAATGTGATTTCACATCAATATGAATGTAACGCTTATATTAAGGTTCGGAAATGCTTCTCTTGTTGGGCCAAATTTTTGGAAGTTTGTATACAGCGTTGGAAGTCAAAGACTTTTAACGCGACGGAGAACAACCCCATAAATTTTCGCATAACGTTGCAAGTGTATGTTTATTGAGGAATACACAACAAACTATAAACCTCCAAGATATAGAAAAATAATAAAATGTTACAAGGATAGATGTGCTGAAAATCCCCATATTTCCTGTTAGGGACTTTGAAAATTGCTTTTTCACCTTATTTTGAGGCCCTGATGCTTCATCAGATGAATAATAAAAGAGTGGTATTTTATTTTCTAAACTTCCATGTGTTGTACTTTGAATTATAATGGATTGTACGATTGCGATATATCAATCATGTCCATGCGGGTATTGTTGTCGTAATAGTAAGATTCTATCTCGAACTTTCACATTAATTTCGATATGATAATTCATCTGAAGTAAATTGGAGTGATCTATTTGATTTAATTATACCTGACTGGGCTTCTTTATTTGGGTATTTTTTTAAATATTGAAAGATTCCAATTTAAATGAAACTTATGCCGTTATAAGAGCATTAAAATTATTCATTACATCTGATCTTTGAGAAAAGAAACATTTCCTCAAATATTATTAAACTAATGCTTATAAATACAAAAACATTTTTTCATAATAAGAATGTAAATAAAGGCAATCACTTTAATATAACAATTCACTGATATTATATGTAAGCTTTCTAGCGGGATCCAAAGCGTGTTTTTCCTCAATTAACTTCTGGAGTTTTTAATGATGTTGTTTTATTTGAGAACCTCTCTTTATAAAGAAATTATTGAATAAACAAATAAACTGTGCCAAGTAAAACGATCAAAAGTATTGAGTATATCAAGAAGTATCAGTTGAATTTTAGTAGAACGCTCTATAGAAGTTATTAATGTTATAGAAAGATAGACAGAAAAGATCCTACAAAAGAGCCTACTTCAAGATAATTTATCATGAAAGCTTTACTTAAAGATAATTAAAATTATATATATATATGTTCCATTAATATTTAATCAACTTAACTACTGCACGTGTATAGGAATTCATAAGACTTTGATAAAAGTATTATAATACTTTTTGAGAAGCATTAAAGCACAAATAAATATATATTAAAATATCTATCATGTATGTCCTTAATGTCTCTAACGAATTATTCCTTGATAAAAGTATTATAATACTTTTTGAGAAGTATTAAAAAAATATATATATATTAAAATATCATGTTAGTCCTTATTGTCTCTAACGAATTATACCTATCGTATCTAACGAATTCTGTAAAGGCCAATGTTCTTCAGTTTCAAGAAACTGAAGCAGTCTAATCAATCAAATTTTAAGTAAACAAAATCGCAATTAATTAATGAAATATCATTACATATTTGCTTTTTGCTATCTCCTCTTGAACCTTCGCTTTAAGTTCGATTTGAATCATCAACCCACTGGTCCTCAAGCAAGTATAGCGGTATACGTTAAGATATTTAGCTGAAAAGGGATTAGGGCATTTTTTCTTTTGTTCTTCACAAATTGTAGGAGACGGGGTCTTCTCATAAGACAGCATATGTTTTAGTTAGATTCTTCATGGGATGTAAATTCAATCTCTAGGTCTATGCAGTGCTGCCATCTAGTGTTCAATTTTTGGTTCGCCACTTCTACTACAAGCTGTTGATTTTGGCTTTGATAGTTAATTTGAAGCATCAACCTGTCAGTTCACTGATAGACACCGCTCTGCACATCAGATGACTGGGCTGTAAAGTAACACCCCCTCTCCTGATAACTTTAATTGTAACATTAGTTGGAAGCCTTTTATATTTTTATAAGTGATTAAAGTCAATTAAACGAAATTTGCTTTTAATTCCACCTCTTATTAGAGCAATAATGTCTTATGAATAAGATTATCATCTTCATGTTCAGTTTCGTTCGATTCCCGATTCTAAACAAGAACATGTAAGAATGTCGAGCGTTGTTTTCTGAAAATGTAAATCAAATTCCTCACTTGTCACGAGGCAAGAAAATAATCTATTAGCTTAAATATATTACAAAAAGCTTTACCAATAGGTCTTGTGTATCTAAAGTAGAATTATATTGTTTAGACTAACTAAACCTAAAACTCACTGTATTTAGTTACATTACAAAAGTGCTTCTCAAATTTTCAATATTTGTGATCCAATTTTCATTCATAATTTTCATCACACCTCCACCTCTTCCATACAATAACAATGTATTGAATTCAATAGTAACGTGCTTTAAGGCTAAAGCAACAATGTGACTTTAATTATAATCCGTACAAATTATCAAGATAAGTACTAAGTTTTGTACATAATTTTATATATGATAAACTCATGGGGTTACTAGTAAATATTAAATTTGTTCTTAATTGAGTATTGACGAATTAATTATGAAATACATTGTACAGTACTGATACATTAATAAGTACATTATATCAGTGTAAATATGTATTTTATTTTTTATTATGTCTGAATGTATTGTGTTTTGATCCTTTCAATAGATTAATAATTATTTTAAATCTTTTATTTTCGACTTTTCGATATGCTCGTGCCCCCCTGGTAGGATTAACCCCCCCCCCAAGGGGTCGTGTCCCATAGTTTGAGAAACGCTGCTTTACAGGTAATAAAGCCTCTTAAAATCATTCGTATATAGAGTAGATATTGATTTAAGTTATTTAAGATATAGTTTGGATATTTCAGTTTTTAAAATTATTACAAGAAATAAAATTTATTTCATCTTCATCAAAATGAATTGAAGAGCAATTTTTCCTTCGAGAATTACAAGAAAATAGTATTGTAACAAAACGCAGATAAAAGAATTAGGTCGAATTTGATGAACGTAAATCCCTGAAGTTCATCAAAAATTCATTATTACTTCGAATAAAATATTTTTACATCATTGATCGGTACACGTCTGGATTAGTTTTGACCCATTTTCGCTAATCGAATTTCAAACAGAATTACTTACACTAGAGATAAAGTATATAGTTCATATTTGCTTTATAATA
Source organism: Trichonephila clavata (assembly GCA_019973975.1). NCBI lineage: Eukaryota > Metazoa > Arthropoda > Arachnida > Araneae > Nephilidae > Trichonephila > Trichonephila clavata. Next base: position 667,132 of record BMAO01026899.1, on the reverse strand, counting down.
TACAGGATAGTATATTAATAATAATAATGCACAAATACATTCCAAAATTTGATAATTATAAAATAATATACTGTGTTTAATAGTTTCCATTATAGTTTATACCAGAGTTTAGGTTGGACACGGCTGTTTTTTATTAAAAAATTCCACATTGAGATTTTTTGTGTTTTTTAGGTTCTGAATCTGTTATTTGAAGCATATTTTAAAAAGGATGAATTTTGTTGCACAAAACATAGCTGTGAATATTTAATATTTTAATTAAAATGATCTTTTGCTATTCCATAAATAGGTGCTAATGCTGATTATTAATTGCATTTGTACCCTTCTCCTAAAAGTAACAAAAGAGATTTATATTTACTTTTATTTGTTATTGTACAACTTATTAAAATAAAATAGAAGAAAAACACCTACAACTAGTCATAATCTCCTTTTACTTTTTGAAGTCATTTTTTTTAAAAAAATATGTATTGAATAAAATTAATATATTCCAACCAATATGTAATGGTAAATACATTCAACAACTATATTATCCATTAAAGTCTGCATGCAATTTTTTTTAGTTTATAACTTAATTTCGCATTCAAAATAGATTTTGATGATGAAACAATTTTTGATGGAAAAAATTTGGTATTGAAATAATTGTAAGCGAATAAGGAAACAGTTTTTGAACAATAAGCATGTATGATGGGATGCTTATAATTAATGTTTTAAAAATTAAAACTCACACACACATAAATCTTTCTCAAACATCTCCTATCTTAAAATAGCTTTTAGTACGAAAAAAGATCAAAATAGGGAGAAAACTATGTTGCGACATCTCAGAATTCATTTTAACCGTTGAAGTAATAAACTTTTCTCTAAAATTACGTGTCGCAACAATTTCGACACATCTGGTAATCGTTACAAACTGCACCAACGTAACGTCAGTTCCGATGAACAAATTCGGAAATTCAAAACAACATGATCCAGAAAATGTTTATCGACAATATGGTGGCACTAATCATTACCGCCGGAAATACGGAAAAATTCATTTTCATGGCAACTTTTGGAATTGCGTGACTCTTGCAGGGATAACGAAACATTGTCTTGGAAAATGACGGACTTCAAAAATTCACGTGCAGTGGGTTACCATTTTGCGATATGCTAAAATCACGAAAATCGATAACTCATTAAAGCTTCGAGGTCCTTTTCCACAGCCAAACGATTTTGATTCCATCGAAATTCAAGTGAATTGGAAAATTCTGAGTGTTTGAGAGGATACAAATAGTTGGATCCATTGTTCTGGATAGTTCTAAACTCCTTCCAAATATACTTTTTTTTTAGTTTAATAACTTTTATGAACATAATGATGTTTGAAATGACCCTGTATTGATTTTAGGAGAGATAATATTTGTTCCAAATGTACATAGATTTTTGTGTTTGCTCTGGCGAACAATTTTCCTTGTTTGTTTTTGAAAGATTATAATAGTTTGGATTGGTTGAACTCTTCTTAGTTATTATTAAATTTGTTTATTTAAAAATTTGCTCTGGTAATATAATATATAAGTAATATTTTTAAGAATAACATTCGAAGCATAGAACAAAAGTGTGCTTCTTCAGAAGAAAATATATTTCTATTATGTAAGACCTGAAATAATGGAATAAATGGAGAGTATAAGACTAAAAGCTACATCTATCTGAAATTGGGAGCAAAATTTAATCTTTACGTGGTTTATGGTAAAGGGTATACTTTTAGATATTAGCATTTTTTCAAAATTATTCCTACAATATAAAATATATTAAACAAAGAGAAAATAGAAATGAAGATAATATACTTTGTTAAACCAAATTTGGCTTTCAAAACTTGGCAGAATATCATATGCGAGATTGATCATGGTAAAGTTTCTCAAATGTTCTAGTGACCACAAAATTAAGGTCACAAACAAGTTTTTCGTCATAATTGTAAAATACCTCCAATAACAATGATAGAATTTGTATCTTATATCTATTTTGAAGAACGGGTAGTACAATATCAACCTTCAGTTTAGTAAAATTTGTAGTTTAGCATAAGTTTTTGCAGAAGTACTGGATTGAGACCATTGAAGCATATGGGAATTTTGCGTCCAATTTTGTGAGTATTGCATTAAAAAAACCAGAGGCTATTTGCAATTAAAATGACTTCTCATCATAGTTTAGATGATTCTATGAGATAGAAAACCATTGGAAGGTGCCAGTCCGATGGTTACAAGAGGCCCGAAAGTGGTTTCCCGAAAATAGAATAAATTCCAAACAAGTCATACTGTTACTAGAAAGCTCGGTAAAGGTTTCCTCAGTGCATCAACTTCTGCACATGATCTCTACTCGGCATTAAGCGAACCACAGGTGACAACGGCGAACAGCATCGATAGAACAACAGCCCCTCAGCTTGATCTTGACGCTGTATCTGGAAGAAGAAATTCTATTCAAACGCTCTACAGCCGTCTTGCAGAGATTGTCCTTTACCTTCGGTGTCCAGTCTTGTGTATCCTTTTCAACCGAAAAGACAGGATAATTGTGGAGCTGAAAACATGAGTCGTGACCCGGAGATAAAATAGAGCTCACTTTTATCCCTCTTAGAAAAAAAAATGTACAGATTTGGTGGCAAAGAAATATTTTTGTGGTGAGACATAATGTGGATGAATTGTACACCACTGTACGCTTTCTATGCGGGTACTGTCAACTCACAACGCTATAGAGATGAGATTTTGGAAACATACATATGTTACGTTTTTCTGGGTATTATGGGCCCGGACATTTTTTATGGAATACACTGAATGATGCGCGGCCGCACAGAAATCACTTTTCAATTAACTTCATGAAGGAGTGAATATCCTCTGTGTGGATTGACCCACGAAGTCTTCGGATCACTGTTCTTTTGATTATGTTTTGGATAGTATAGTAAAAGCCATTTTCAGCGTAGCTCTCCTTCCAGGAACCTCCAGGAATAAAAAGCCCACTTTTGTAAAAATGGGCCTTGTTGCCACAATTACTTATTGACACCCGCATGTATAGTATGGCAGTTCGTTCTGAGGTTCGCATAACAGTTCCCAGTGGTCACACTCAATATTAAATAGACTTTTCTAGAGGCAAATGCTTTATCTCTGTTTCATGGTTTCACATTTTTAATGTCTTGTATCTCAATTCGCAATTAAAATCTTTTACATATTGTTATATTGCTATTTTCTTTCTCACATTATAATATGTATCTGCGCCAAATTTCGTGGTAATACAGTAGATAGTTCCTTGTTTTTCACACATTTTGTATTCATGACCTTAATTTTTGACATCAGTGTAAAATATCGAGTGTTGATTTACGAGAAATTCAATTGTACATAAGAGTATATTCATTATAATTTACGAATATCATAATTATATGAGTACTAGCCATTAACAGTCCGCTTAGCAGGGTATTTCATGATGCAGTATGACTGTATATTTTTTTAAAGTTGTTGATGTTGAAGTCCTATCACTTAGATTCCAATTGTTTTGAAAAACATTCCTATATCTCTCCCTCCCCTTGAATTAAAAAGGACAAGATGAATTTCTGAAATGGTAGTATAATTACCTTTTACGTCTCTGTAACCCCTCAGATTCAACTATCGCAAACGTAAATAAAAATAATAGCGGATATGTACTCATCAAAAGAAACATGATTTTACAATTTCAGGTCAGTTGGTTTAATAATTTCAAAATAGGATAGTATCTAAACAAATTTCACAATCCCTCTTAGGAGTAGATTCCAGTAAAACCAATTTTTAGTGAATCTTTAATCTACGAATGAAATATGCTTACTAAATTTTAAATCAGATGGTCTTATTACTTGGAAACGGAATCCTATCTATACATCCATACCTTTGCAACCCTTTGGGAGTCAAATTCTATAAGTCTATTCTTAGCGGATCTCGATTCAACAGAAGAAATATTCTTGCGAAATTCAAAATCCAAATATTTTAGAGTTCTTGAGACAGTTATGCAAGTCGTTTTTCTTCTCTATATATAGTTAGGAAGTTACACGTTTACTTAAATGTTAATCCCATTTTAATCATAATCCAAAACTATAAACTCCGTTTCCAACAGGTCATCCATATTCAATACAAACCGAAATTTCTTGTGAATTCCATACAAACTCCGAGAACAGTCTAATACAAGCATATCATTTATTTCATTCTATTTTTTCTTCAACATTTATTTTTATTATTAGGATGCAGCTGCCTAATTAAGTGATTCATGGCAAACAGTCAAAAATATATTGGCAACATTTTGCTTTCCCATTACTTCTTGATCAGTTGCCAAATAAATAAAAGTTTTACATCAAGGGGACGAATGAATAACGTATAAATTTGGAATAATTTAGAAACATTACAAAAAAAGTACATACATTTGACCATCTACTAAAGATTTTTTTTATTAATAATATTAAGTAATATACATAGAGTGTAATTATAAGCATTTTTTCACTATTGTATTGAAATTTTGTCTGAGTTGAAAACTTGTGTTTAACCATTAATTTTTATGTACATCCATACTTGTAATAGTTAAGAGGAGTTTCTTGCCCATGTTTGAACTGACTGAAATATCCAAACACTTGCGTAACTTTTAGTTCACCAATTTCAAATATACATGTATTAATCCAAAAGGTCAGTTAAAAATAGTTTTCATGACGAATGAAGTTATTCGTCCTAAATTGTCCAAATTTTACCTCGAGGGGAAAAAATCTCAATGTTCATCTTTACTCATTATTATTCTATGGCACATTCGATATTATGCGATTTAATGATTTTCTCAAAGCTTCTGGTTTTCTAATTATGGACAAATGTTCCAGGAGATTCCCCGATTGTACAAGAACCGAGCCGTGGTATGTTTTCCCTAATATTACATACATCAGTTTTTTTTTCAAATTGCTGTATAGCATCTCATTAACATAAACTAGTCATTGAACAAATCTCTGAAAGTTTTCGATCATATTTAAAAGTAGTCGATGGTATTATAAGAATATCCTTAAAAAAACCTTTTGTGATAATGGTAAGATGGTTAGGAATAATTATAGTTGCAAATAACTCCGTATACAATGTTAACATACTAAATATACTTTATTACTAGTGACCTATGTATAATTAAGTTCCATTGTGGAAGTAATTCTAAAATATTTGTCGCAAAATGTACACTTATTTACGTTCACATCTTAGTTCAAGGATACTTAAAGGATCTCAAATTTATACCATAAAACCCTTGGGGATTCTGGAAGTTAAAAAAAAAGTTCTATAATGTAAAGGTTCCGGGGTCTATTAAGGAACTAAGACAATTTTTTCGGTTTTAGAATTTTATATAATTTTAAGGATTGTCATTAATAGATAATATAATTTTTAATATATTTTTAACATTATATTGATTTGACTTGGGAATTATGAAATAGCATAGTACAAAATAATAAATATTAAAGGTATAAATATCTAAGTATGAAAAACCATAGTACAAAAATAATAAATACTTAAGGCATAAGTATCTATGTATGAAATTTTCATAGGACAAAATTAAAATATAAATCCAATAAATCATTTCTTTTCTAGTTTTCTGATCATTTTCTTCATTATTTTTAGTTTTAAAATTGTTTGTATAGTTAATAATATTAAAATTATGTTGTATGCCACGCATTATAGACAAAAATGCAAAGTAGTCTGTGAAAAACTTTTTGTGAAAGGTTCGATGAAGGAAAAAGTTAGCAAAAGTTTGACTATGTTTAAGAAATGACTGAAACAACATACATTTGAATGGTGTATCTATATAATTATATACATTGATATAATTGTATCAATATATATAATTTTATATATTGATACATTTCCTTAATATTTTATAACTACAGAATAATAACAAACCGAGTCATTCAGCATAATCATATATTTATAAATGGTTGATTAGTGCAAAGTACAAATTTTCAACTTTAGAATTTTGAGCAGTATTTACTTCGAAAAAGCTTCATTATTAACTTTCAAGTAATCAACATATCGTGCACCAAATGTTTAGAAATGAAATATATATTTGTATTAAAAATGTTTTACATTTTTAGAATAAAACATAATAATAAATAATTCACCAAGAAGCGTAAGATAATAATTCTAGTCTTAGAAGTTTTAATTATACTCATTAGATATTTCCAAACCGGTGCAAACAGTTTTAGTTATAAAATTATACTTTTAGAGAAACTGCGAATTATTTAGCTATAAAAAATATTACGCATCAGATATATTGTATATACATTAATTTTATAGGAATTTCTGCATAAGTAACATAATCTACTTCAACCCAGATAATTTTGAGAAACTTTCAGGGAGGTTTTAAACATTTTTTGTAGAAAGGGGAAAAGTCTTTAACAAATATTTTTTTTTTTAACATTAACAACAAGAAAAAAAAGAAGTTTACGCATTTGCGTCAAACAAAACAAAATCCGCCCCCCCCCTTTTTTTTTGTGGTTCCTTTAAAAATTATGCTTCGAATACGTTCACCCTGAAGCAAATTTCAAACCAGATCCCTTTTATGTAAACTATTACAGCAAGTGAACAAAAAAGTTAACCTAATTCGAAGCACACATTCCGACTTTCAATGGAAGATTGCCTCAAAGTGTAACACCCTGTTCTTCGAACAATGGATAAAGATAATCCAATAAAACAGGAACGAATTTTATCAGTGTAAATAAGAAACCTATTTCTTTTCATACTCTTTTCTTCATCTTACGGAACGATATACAGGGAAAGAATGGGTTGGCGAACTCTGGAGATATCTGTAAAGGTGATGATAGCCCTTGGAATTTCGCCAATAGCCATTCGTTTGCCTTTGGAAGAAACCAAATAGTAAAAAAAAGAAAGGAATGTAATGTTCTAGAGGAAAAGGAACAACCATTTCAATCGGAAAATACATGGATCTTCAGTGTGTTGAGTCGAAATCTTGTTGATCTAGGGGTAAGGAATTGTTCCATTGCTGTGATGTTCCAATGTTTGAAGAGAAAATTACTTCTTTTTTTAACTCGCATCAATTGATGATTTTTGTGATCTAAGCTTTGAAATTCCCTTATTATTTTATCATTGAAAATAGGATAAACGAAACTTAGGTTTTCGATTATTGTATTTAATGTGATTGGCCGCGTTCGGATCTGTAATTTTTTTAAAAAAATGTGGATAAATAAATATTTTAATTTTTGATATTTAATGCTACCTGTGAATTAGAATACACGTATAAAGTTATTCTAAGAATTTTATTAAAAGAAAAAATTATTCGAATGAAATTTTTTGACAAAAAATAAATGAAGAATGACATATTTTCAGAACATTATCATTTTATGGAAAATCTTTCAACAATAAAAAATATCTTCCCTATATATAGCTAAGATTTCTCTACAGAGCCTGAACTAGGATTTTTGAAATATATAATTTAGAAGTAGATTTATTTAAATTTTAGTAAATCACACACACAGAGTAGAAAAATTTTAACAAAAAACACTAAAGAAATGCACTAGAATAAATGTTCAGTCAAATTTCAATAGCAGGACTTTAAATACTCATTTTCACGCAATGATTTGATTCAATTTGTTTCAACTTTGCGTATTTTAGCTAACGCTAACAAAAACCACACCATAACATTTCAGTTATAGATTTTGACCATTACTTGCCTTTCAGATATAAACATATTTTGTTGTAATTCAATTTATTAATAATTTTTAATAAATTATGCCAGAATAGTTATAGTAACAAGTATTTTTTTTTCTTGATCGACCAGTGGCAAATCGGATGTAGTAGACAATGTTGGAGTTAAATTATACTCAGACACGGTTTTATAGATTTAAAAAACAATTTGTGTATTTTTAATCAATATATGAAACAAATATTTCTATAAGTGAAGGAATTCATTTTCTCGAACCTCAACGATAATATAAACTTATCTGTAGAAGAAGTCGCTGTTCAACTATCCTGAAGATTCACTGTCTTCTAGTGTATTTATTGAAGAACCTTTCTCTGGGTCGAATATATCCAGTGGCATTACTTAACTTTTTAACTTATAGCTATAGTATTATCCGAGGGTACCTTGCTGTATAACCCGTTTAATCTTTTGTGACGGATCTATACGCGGTTCTACTAATAACTTCTTTTCTTTTTAAAACAAAATATTTATTTCAACCAACTTTCATCGAGAAACCAAATGTGATTTATGTACATGAGGAATATTATATAAATTAGGTTTTCGTGAGTTGTCAAAGAGTGAGGTAAGATATTAAGTTAAGTCAAGTGAAGTAAAGTGAAGGAAAGGAATAGAGCAAGTGATCTGTTGACACGTTGTTGTTGACAAGCTGAAGTTGATATGTTTGATGTGTGCAAGTAGGAGTGAACTTGAAGTTCGAGAATTAGTAAAATGATTGCAGAGCGTGGAACCTACGACATTGAACAAGTCAAAGATAGTGCCTGCAAGTTACAGTGTAGAATCCGCTACATTAAAGGTACAGGTACTGTGTTCTTAATTAAATAGAAGATAGTTATTAGTGTGCTACGTAGTTGTAATTGAGCGCATTTAAGCTGTCTTAGATTCAGTTGAGGGTCTGTCATAGTGTTAGAGTATCTCACCTCTGCACTCTACCATAGTTCATATACCTTAATTAGAATTGTATTGTGTCTGATCTATAATAAGAGAATTAATAAATCAGTTAGATTGAAAACATATCTGTGGATTATTCAATTCCTCCTACACATCTAGCCGGGTTTACAGGTAGACAAGAGGGTTCGGATGTAAGGAGTAACCAGAGGTTACCACAATTTCCCTTCAGATATTTTTAAATAATGCCTGTTTGTACATACCATGGCTTTTTTTCCAAGTCTTCAAATAATAAACACCATAGATGAACCAAAGAGGTTGTTTAAGGAGAAAACACATGAGAATCCAATGGAGTCTATTATAATTTATTTACCTGCAAAAATAACTAGTTTTTTCTATGTCGTGCATGTGTATTTCTCGATTCAAGTCTGTTTATATATTAGTTTTATTCGTTAAATGAAGCTAACAATTTTAAAAAAACCACAAATAGATAAGAATTATAAAGTAGTACAATCTCTAAGCAGTTTTTCTTTTAAAATGATGCAATATGACAATACTTATTGTAAAGAATTTAACGCTTATTAACAAACGATAAATCAGAATTGTTGTTATTTTTTTTACAAATTCGAATATTAATTTATTTTTAATGTATGGCAATTGTGGAATATTTCAATCCGAATAAGCGGATATACACTTAAAATGTTCTACGGACGAATACAAACTATTTTTAATGACCCCCCCCCATCTCGAATTAAACATATTCAAAAAAATTATTATTTCGTTACAATGAAATGAATTTCACCTCACCTTTTTTTACTTTATTTGAAACCAGAATTCTTTTTTTAATAAATAAGCCCTGTATACCACTAAAGTCCCAAAGGGCGTATCGAAAATAACTCATCAGTTTCTGAGAAGATACAAGCATTTATAATCCAGTTGATAAATTCAGTTTAAAAAAAAAAATCATCGAAAATTAAGTATAATTTTGTATTCGAATAAATATTAATTAGCAGAAAATTAAAATGGATAATGTTGAAAAATAAGATATCTCGGTCATTTTTCCTTAATTTAAATGTGGATATAGTCATCCATTTTTATTAAATTATCAACAAAACATCTCGGTAATTTTCTATTTTTATTTTAAAATATTTTCGAACGAAAAGTCAAAAGAATATTAACACCAAATTCATTTAAACATGAAGTCTTACAGAAAAATGCAGACATTTATGACATCCCCCCTTTTTTTAATTCGAAATATTTATTTTCGCTTGCTTTATTTTCATGGTTAAAATAGTACAGCAACGATTGTTTTAAATGCATAACGTTTACTGGCACGATCCATCCAGTTTGAAAAGAAATAACTCATGTTGTTTCTGACTGGAAACCATTTGTTCCAAGGAAGAAAAGAAAACTTTGTTTTCTTAAACACAACCGAGAATAAATTCTTTGTTTATTTCTGTTTATTTTTCGGCTCATGTGCAATAACTTCTTGTGTCTTTTTCACATCTGTAAGCAAGCGAGAAAGAACGCGAACGAAAAAAGAATAAAATCGTGGTTTTTCGGGAAACAAAATTTTCAAGAAAAAAAATAAGACCGCGGAAAACGTTTGCTGCAAAAGCAAAACAGAAAAATTACAAATGTCATTTTCCCATCGCTTTATGACGGGCTTGTATTGATCCTTGGATTACCGTCAAAGCCGCTATTCTAACTTCAAGGCGGAAATGACGTGTCGGAAGAAGACAGCTTTTGTCTGCTTTCAAATAAAAAAAACACCTTTTTCTGTAGCAGAAGGGGAAAAAGAATATATACGACTTTTTTACGCACCAACTGTTTTCAAGATGACATAGAATTATTTTTATTATAAAAAAAACTGAAAGAGAAATATTGAAATGAATGGAAATGCATAGTACATCACATTTATCACCGTATTTTAAACAAATATGAATATTTTGTTGAATAAGTATTGCTTTTATCTGTTTTTCATTCAAGATTATTTTCAAATACATATCAAAATAAGATGTATACTGTGTTAGGCGATTTTTTTATTTTAGATGGTAAAAACATGATGTATTATGGATTGTGCATGTACTATCTTCACATTTGTTTATAAAAGTGAAATAAATAGAAAATAATGTTTGAAAGCAACTTGTACTATTTTATTTGAAATGAAACAAATAATATATTAATTTACACAGATTTAGTTAATGGTCAAAATTGTCCATCTGATATATCTTATTATACATTTTAAAATATTGTGATAAATATTGAAACAAAAATTCTAAATTTGAAAGCTAAGATACCTGTATATACGCAATATCATTATACATAATAATGTATTATTGTTCTTTTTGAAATTGTAACAAAATGAAGAGAAAAAAAGATAAATGGTAAAATAGGTTTTCTAAAGTTACAAAGTGATCACGCATATGTGTGACGAAAAAGGCTTTCTAAACTTTTACGGTAGCTATGTATAGAAAGCTTGCGTTGAAATGTATGTATTGTTATTTGACAGCTACAAATGATTGATTAGAGATCAATATGCCTCTCAAAAACGCAGAATGTCACATGAACAACCACAGCAGAGTTTAACTAGATCATTAGATCTTCCTCTGTGACAGCGAGGGGTGTATTGCTACAACAGTGATGCTTTTATTGGAGAAATGAAATCAAACTAGAAAAACTCTGTCAGTGAACGTCTCCCTACCACACGGAACGACATACATTTCAACTTCATGGAAATGATGAATCGTAAATCGTTCTGGCATGCAGTGCCACAACATTGGCAAACGTCTACAGGTGCGTAATTAGCTACCCTGATGGTCCATAACCTGCTACCTCATGTGTTATTTGCAAGGATTCCTCATCGCAGGATTCTCTTGTCTCTGGTTATATTGGGCAGCTAACACAAACAATAGGGGGAGGTGACAGACAACAAGTCGTAATCTTTAAATTAGTCTTCCTTCAATTTATGCATTAACAATGGATGCATACTTGTCAAACTCTACAGAGGCGGCCGCCTTTCCTTATAGTGTCTTCTTGAGCCTCATAATGGATGAAGACTTGTCATTATGGTCTAAGTACTATTGGAGGTCCCCTACTCTAAATTCTGAAGACCCTGAACAGCGGGGTTTCATTTGAAGTGTTCTGTGCCTCACGACGCTACCCCTTCGGCAAAGCATTCCTTGATCAGCAACGCACGTTTGTACATTCCATTTGTATACTACACGCGTTATGCGGAATGTTCAAGCCTTCTTTAGTGCCCTGGATGTACCCCGAATATGAATACCATTGTGGATGCCAGGAATTATACGGCCGGCAAATGCGCTCGTACCGATTGTATGACAGAAACTTTGAACTTTAGCATCAGATAAAGATCATCTGGAATGCCATTATATAGTATGTCATGCAGAATTAGTAATATTATTTGGCTTATACAAAATATAATATTCAATATTTATCACAATTTTGAAGATTTTACATAATTTAATATGTGAAACCAGTTTTTTGCTCACGCAGATGTCATTTGAGAAGGGGAGACTTTATTTCATAAAGCACGTGGACGAAATCTCTAGATCGTAATCTTTATGCTAAAAATTAAAAGTCCATTGGTCTATTGGTACGAGGTTTAAAATCCTTCCCCAACTCTTTCTTGTATATGCCACTGAAATCAGATGTGGTCAAAAGTAGAAATGACTTAAAACTAGACTTCGAATAAAAAAAATTACTTTTCAGCTAACGTTTATTACTGAAATACCCCCCCCCCAAAAAAAAATACAAGCATGAATATATTCTCGGCGACAAGCTGTTGACCTTGGCAGGGGGTGTTTATTTAATCCACCGACCTTCCGGTCCACAGCAACGCCGTGTATGCTTTAGACGCCTGACACGAAAAGAGTCCCAATTCATGACAGTCATATCAAGGTATTTTGTTCTTGTCCTTTGTTGTTTGCGATTTGAAGAAGGAGGCACCGCTGCATACACCCTTCCCTAGAGAAGAAAATTGCTTTTTTCTGATTGGCTTTCTGAACGATACTGATAGAAGGTTATTTTTCCAGCCAATTACTGCAACTATTATACATCTTCAATAGATTTGAGTGCCTTTGGAACGTTTTCCGTTGACGTTGTGAGCAACCTTTTGGTGAGACATTGGGTCTGGTTGACACGTGTGTCATTCCCGTGTTGAATCACTAGTCATGATTTATTTAAATGCAAAATCAACCAGTATTATTAGGCTGTGCTGCCATCGAGTGTATAATTCCTGAGTCACCACTTCGGCGAATTGCTGTTGATGATGAAGGGGAGGAAGATGTGTGTGCATGTTGACCTTGAGTACTGCTTGGGTTCAGTGTTATTTGAACTGGTCACCTTCGGGTCTGAAGTGCATGCCTTAGACGACTGAAACGAAAGGAATCCCTATTCGGGTCAGTCGTTAAGGGCTTTTATTCCGGTCCTTTGTTGTTTCCGATACAGAAGGAATCTAATTATACATCTATATAATGTTATATATAAACTTTAAAAAATCCTGTATATATCGGACGCAAGTTAACGTGTTCATTTATTATTTTTTTCACTAATTTTTTGGTTCTAAATCTGTATGTCTGTATTTCAAAGAAAAGTTAATACATATTTAAATGTGTGGAATGTGTTTACATGTGCGTCCGTTCAAAAATGCAAATAGTTTCCGTTGAAAAATTCAATAAATATATTTGTCTTCAAATTTTTGTGCAGGAAAATATTTGGTTGATTCAGCAATAAAATGAGCACACAATTTGTATACCTCTAGGTATTACACATACTTTTACTCATATCAGCAGAATCTTTTAAACGAACATTTCTTTAAGGTATCCGACTACGTTCGGAGACCTATTTTTTTATTTTTCTAAAATTCACTAAAAATTTTACATTTTTAATTTCATTTTTTGCACTATGATAAAAAACACAGTTATAAATAATATACATACATTAAAATTTACAAAAATTTAAAATTTTAATGAAATTTTAATTAATTTTTTTAATTTTTTCAAAGGCTCTATTTTTAAAAATAATTTATATTTTACAAAAAAAATTGCTGCAGCACATTTTTCAAACACATTTCTAGAGGTTGTACTACAAGTTTTAAATTATTTTCTTTTAATCAAAAGTTATAGCTAATCGAAGCTACAACGTATGAATTTCATTCAAATGTTCGATACTTTTATAAGGAAATCCAACTATAAAATCACTAAAAATTGTTCAATTTCTTAGCTGCTAGTCCAACCTCTAGATAATACTATTAATAACATTTGTGTAAAATTTCATACAAGTATCTCTATTAGCTCTTTAGATATCACATTTGAAATATCAAGAAATTTACAAAAAAACAGTTTTGAGAAAAATGCATTTAAACTTTATAAATGTAATTTCAAAACAAAATATCACAAGTATATTACTAAAACTCTAATGATTTATATTTAACACCTCCACTCCTTGCTATTTTATTAAATTTAACTTTCTTTGGGCCCTATATTTTTTTTCCGGCTGATTTTTAAAAAGGCAAAGAATGTTGTTTCGAGTCACTGTGTGAATGATGGCAAGAAATCTGTCATCACGCAGTGTATAATAATTTGCATTTATGCCAAAAGCTTTCAAACAAACAAATAAAAGCTTTGTTAAAAATAATGACAGCAATATGGGTACCCAAAGAAAATGTTTTCAGCTCAATAAAAGTTTCTTTCAGAACAATTTGCCAAAAAAACACGTTAAATGATTTGTTTACATTTGTGTCACACCGTGGAGGCAATTTTATAATAACTGCTTATCAAACAACTTTGTATACACAGGTTTAACAATATTTAAAAGTTTCATGGAAAGGCTTACACCTTTATTTATATATATTTTTTCCGGTGGCTATTCTTCATTGATACTCACACCAGCTCTCAGCTCCATTTGGGCATGGTGCATACATGGGTATCTCTCTGATGGAGCCACCGAGAAAAAATGCCGCACTTAGCAGAGCTTTGACGTGATTGGTGTTACTGCCATAATAGTTTTGAATTTTATTAATCATAACACTGGAAAGTTTTTCTTTCCCACCGAGGTTTTTCTGGCTTTTTCTAAGTTTTCTTTGCTGAATACTCACTCTTTCTTAGAAGTATATTAGGCACTCATTTTATGACACTGTTGACATCAAATAGATCTTTAACTAAAATGTATCCTTGGGAATCACCATCACACACCATAGAAATCAACATTGTTTTAAGATCTCGTGGTATAAAATCACACAAAGATTTTGTACGCACAAACAGATTCCATGATTGAAGTAAATACCAGATGAATGCAGGAACACGCTTGTTCGACTAGACATTTAGAATTCTACAAAACTTAGACATAATTTCCTAATCTGGAAGTTTCCCAGTGGCGATGGATAAAGTTTCTATAGAAACTTTTAGGGAAGAATGTCCATGTATCTGTCGTCAACGGATATTCCACATTCTCCAATTGACGTGTTGGAACATTTTGTAATGCTTTTTACTACCAACACAGCAGCATTCATGACATCTTTAGCCGTTGATGTAGCAGCAGCCAAGATATTTCTTTCACAAAGTCTATATGCTCTTTTTGCCATACGGCATAACATATTCAGCTTAGCACGTAACTTTTTCGCAGACAAATGTCATCTTCCAATAACTCACATTCCACAAATAAGTTGCAAATTAATTGAAGTTTGGTTTTTAAGCTTTTAGTAGCTGAAAAATTGACAATAAAAGTACATTTGGAGCATTTTAAAGTTACATTAGAAGTCAGTCCAAACAAGTAATCTTCATGCAGGTACAGATTCTTCTCAAAACAATTGAAGAAACACAAATTGAGAAAAACATACTTCCCAAAATATTTAAATAAAATATTCCATAACCTCTTAATGTTCCATTAAAACATTCTTTGCACTGTGAAAAATTCTTCAGTGAATCCAGTTTTTGTGCATTACAAGTTTGAATATTTGCTACTTCCAATGTTTTTGTTACCAATCTACTGTTATCAGTCCACTGTTGCATTTTCAAGAAGTTATTTTTATAGTTTTATGAACCATTATAACTTGAATTTTTAAAAGCAGAATGTCTAGAAACCATCAACGATCAAAAATTGTACAATTAAATCGAAAAAAGTTAAGTTTTTAGAAGAAATTTAGGATCAAAATTCGTAAGGCACAAATCAAAACAAAAACATGTGAGGTCAGAAGAAACAAATGTTGCCAATCGCAAGAGTCGAATTAAAAGATCGAAATTGTTGCCCATCAATTAAATAATTAAAAAAATTGTCAGAAATAGTTTTTAAAATTATAATGGGTTGAAACTGCAAAAATTATCGGTAAAAAGCATGTTAAACAGACAACTTCCGGTTTCGATTTCACCACTTCCGGTTTCGAATGACAGCTGTAAAAATATTTTAAACATCTGTAACTTTTTTTCTAATTATCGCACAGACAAAACAAAGACAGATTTAGAAAGCTAATTGCTTGAACTTTAAAATGGTAAAATAAAAAGGAAATGCGATTTTTGACCGAAAATGGCATTTTCAACGTAGTCGGATACCTTAAGTTAAAAAAACTTAGTTAAAAAGTTGTTGAGAGAAACTTTTACACATAATGTTGGAATTATTCAAACACAAACACATCTACTTATATATATATATATATATATATATGTATGTAATACGACGATGTTGGATGGATTTAGTAAAGGAGGACGACTTTTGGCTAAGATCTTGATAGCGTGGCTGGTGTTGGTATTTCCTTATATGGTTGATGTTGCATTTTGATTACTATGGAAGAGGCAGTCTCGTGGAAAAGCTATTCTTCTTTATTAAACACTGAACATGAAGACACACAGATAGACGGAATCACAACGAAATATACACAACACAAACACTAGCTGCAGCCGATTACATGATGACAAGAAGAGAAGAAGTGCGCGTAACCGTGTGTTCAGAGCTTTTATAGTGGCGATGAAGGTCGTACGACTCTTTTATAACAGGAGTCGTGATTGGCTACAAATGAGCGGGAGCAATTAGATTAAGATTAAGATTACGCGGTCGTACAATTAGATTAAGATTATAACAGTCAGAGGCGAAAGAACTAGAAAATAATTTCACGGGGTACAGTTAAGGAGAATTAGAAGAAGTCATTACATATATATATATATATATATATATATATATATATATATACCTATGTTTCTTAGATATTATCATTTTGAACATAAGATGAGTTCCTTTTTCCGATATATTATACAATTTCTCATTTACATGAGAAAGAATGCAATTTGCACATTGCTTCATGTTTAAGACACATCAACAAATTAGTGCCATTCACATACGTATATAAAGTTCCTATGTCGAATTTACATAATGAAAAATGACTTACATCGTTAAATGTTTTAGGTTATAGATACCAAACGCTTAATTCTATGCAATTGACAAAGATCGTTGTTAAGCAACCTTGTGATAACTGAAATAAATCCCAACAGAAAAATCTCTAAAATATTTCACTTCAAGAATACTTTATTTTTATAAAAATGGCGTTTGTAAATCTAGGTATTTGTAAATGTAAATTCGAATTTATAAGCCTATTTATATAAATATTCAATTACTTAATTTATGCATATCATTTCCTTTCGAATTAGAAGAATGAATAAGGAAATACAGTAAATGTTAGAACGACATTGATATTTGTGAAGATTACGAAAACAAAATGCTTCAAAGTAGATGCATTTATTCTTTTGTTAAATGTTCATTGTACAAATATAACAATAGAAATTTAGTTTTTAAGAAACAAAATTATCAGTAAATGTCCCAGTACAGTTTACTTTGAGTAAAATGTTTGTGATTTAAATTTATAAATATTTTATAGATGTTGTTTACGTATTTAAATAAATATAACGTTCAATTTTGTAGGTGCATTTAATACAAACATTTCAGAAACTTATCTGTTTTATCCATTCCCGTGAAATAAATCTAACAATGTAGATATTTAATAAATTACTATATTGAAATATTTTTTTCGTACTGTAAATTATTATTCATAGAAGTATTTTAAAATGTAAAGCATGCATTAATTTTTTAAACCAACATTTGCTTTAAAATATAGTTATTCCATTATTCGAAAATATTAAAATGTTTGTACAAATTGTAACAATATTAAGAATTTTTCATTCTGTAAATAAGCTCTTCTCATTTGCGTGATACAATTTCCTAATTTTTATTTTAATAATCACTACAAGTGTGCTTTTAAAACTGTACAAGTTAAAAAATAATAATATATTACATAAAGAAGTTATGACTCACACAATTTCTCACAAGTTTCGAATAAATACAAAAACCTAAAAAAAAATTTTCTTCTAGTAGAAATTGAGTTATTCAAAAATAGTTTATAACAAAATACATTTACCTCTGATTCATTTTTTAGTTTTATATTTCATTCTGACGAACGAAACTTCTCCGTAAGAGATTTATGCTTCATCCAAATTTTGTTTAATTTATGTAATAAAAAATTTAATATAATAATGTAAAATATAACGCAGTAATTTTTTTAAACTTGTATAAATTTAATCAAGGGGCATGACATACAATTTTGTTGCATCAATTTTGATGCAATCAATTTTATGTTAAAAGGTGAGTGAGTGAATGAATATTAACGTCGCACTGTTCAGCTACACGAGGACTTTTGGCGACGGACCGCATCATTTTGAACCATGGTCAAGTGACTCGGACGACACCTGAGCTAGCACCCCACCTCCTCTCCAAACTACCACACCGCACCAACTGGAGGACGTTTGAGATCTCCCCAGATTTAACGTGCATCGATCCCCTACACGGCGGGTCTTTAGTGGTACTGGACTCGAACTCATGACACGCTACTCATGATCCGATGCCTTGACTACTTGGCTACCGTGGGCACTTTATGTTAAAGGGAGCCAGTATTTTAACTGCCACACTAGAAATCAACGCTAGGGATATTGGCGACGGATCTTGTAATTTTGATCCATGGTAAATGGCATAGACTACATCTGAGCTGGCAACCCTTCTGGTTAACGCAAGAACTTAGAATCCGTCTAAGTTCTAGGTACATCAGCTCTTCTACATATCGGGCTTTCATTGGCTCTAGGGCTCGAGCTCAGGAAACATTGGTCTAGAGTTCGTGGCCATGAACATTACGTTATTGTTGGCTAATTTTGTAGTAAAGAAATCCCTCTAAATTCATGTTCTTACGAACTAGAACAATGCATTTAAATTATATTAAATATAATCATTGCAGATATTTAAGTAACATTTCAGAAGAAAAAAAATACTTAATTTTCTCTTACTCATGACGAGACTATTTTTTTTTTTGTACCAGTACCAAAAAAGTTTTTTTAAAAAACTAATTTGAGATTTTTTAGGTTTAATGTATTTTTAACTCAACTTAAGATATCAATTTAAAGTATACGCGTTCATGCAGTTAGGCATTTTAAAATACCTTTATGAAGATTTAATATGCTAAAGCAGACTTCCATAAATCAATTACCAATTTTAAATATTGAAGTGAATATATCTACTTCTAAATTACAAATACTTGCAGATACGAGGTCAATGAAGCATCTAGAAACCCGTCTAATGAGTTGGCGATAAGAATAGATTTAATTACTAACCACCAGATGGCGCTTTAAAATGCGTAATCTGGGGAAAGTAAATTCAAATGGAGCAGCAATTCGCCAAACAATGGCTTAGTAGGAATCCCACTTAAAATATTAGCCGATTCCTCTTGCGTTTTCAATGAACACTTCACTAGGACTACTTAGCTAATTTTGGGAAGCGAATAACAGCGTTGGGGTTCCCTGTAATCAAATAAAGTTTGCAGAAACGATAGATTTCCGACTCTACGGTTCCCGATTTATTTGTTTAGCCATTCATTTGTATCTCTGATTATTATGAATAGAGGATTGCTGATACAAGATTAAAAGGGAAACAGGATTACAATACCCGTACGTACAATGCAGACTGAAATGAAATATGCTTCGGTTATTTTTGAAGGACTTTTCGTAATTGATTAACTTCGGAATGAAAAGTTTCAGCCCTGTGTTGTATGGATAGGGTGGTACTAATTTCTAAAGATGATTAGATACAGTTTAATTTAATGTACTTTTAGAATTTAATTTTAATAGAAGAGATTAATAATTTTAGTAAAGCAGTGCTTTGTTTCTTCCCAAGCATAATGCGATTAAAATATTTTAGGGAATGCAGTATGTCAAATTTCATTTCATTATCCTATGTTAAGAATATTAATATATATATATATATATATATATAATATATATATATATAATAAAATAACTGGATTATATTAATAAAATTTAACTAAATATCTGTATAATATTAATTGTATTTAATACTCTATGTCACATTTTTCATATTTACAATGTGACATATCTTTATTTTATTTTATAAGTATTACTCTTCCTCTGACTCAATTTTATATTTTTGTATTAACATTTATAATTTATGTATATAGCTTTAAATTTAATTTCTTCCGGCTGGGTGGCGTGTTTGATTTGTCGCTGACCTTCTGCACCTCAGTTTGTGGTTCGACCCCAGCCCAAGTCGGTGGATTTGCATGATGCAGAAAATCGACAGCAGCCATTTTGTTTGATTATACGGCATGTAAAAGATCCCTGGAATGCCGGCTCTGGGCAAAATTAAATTCTAGTGCAGGTTTGCATTACCAGAGCTCAAGGGCCTCCCTCTAGGGAAGAACTGAGCGTCAAAATTACCTGTGGTGATTGGTATCAGCCTATATGGTGCCGAACTAAGGAGAGATACCAGCATCCGGGGAATGGTCTACAATGGTAAAACTTCAATCTGCAGCCCATTAGAAATAATATATATATATTTAATTTCGTTCAATATTTAACACATATTCTTTGTGTGTGTAAACACGCACACTTCATGTTATATACATATATAGTAGAAAAGCGAATCACTCATTCACTCATGAAATCTCCGAAACTACAAGATGCAAAGGCTTGAAGTTTCTTATAAGTTAGAAAGTTATGCTATCTAAAATAAAGTTAGATCTGTTTTTGCTCTTAATTACCCCCCCCCCCCAATCTATAGTATCAGTTTGAGGTCTACGAAATTAGTCATAGCAAGAGGACTGGATTAAGTCGGTCGTTTAGCTGTATCTTTAAACACCATGCAAGTGGCAATACATTTCGTCCCTGCTATACTCCAAATTTAAGGGAAAATATCCCGAGGGTTTCCCACCTCCCTTTCCCTTTCACCGACCTCTCAAAAGGATTTTGGGTTGCCGAATATTTAGGGTGTCCCCATGCTGCAATGTCACTAAACCTTTGCAAACAACTATGACTTCAGCAGTCAATGTCATTGACTACTGGCAAAAAACTTAGCTCTAATACTAAAACTTGGTTAAGGAATTCAATATGAATAAATATGTGCTTAATAATGTATTCATTATGATGAATTAATTATGAGTTTAAACATTAAGTTGATGGAAAATATTTAATATTTTAAGAAGAATTTGATTGTTTTAGCTAAAATTTTACTTTTAGAACTATTTATTAAATAATTGACAAAATTTTTAAATTTTTTTGATTTTTGGTATCAAAATGTTTTCTAGAACTTTTAAACTTTTGCATTTTATATTCAAAACTTCCACTGGTAGTTATGAACTGTGAAATTTATAAAATATTTGCTGTTAAATGCATTTAAAACTGGTTATTAATGAAGAAGAGCCCTTGATACGAAACATGTCATCAGCAAAAAAAAAGGCAATTTATTACCTTATAAAGGCAAAACAAAAATACAGATTTATTTGATATATTCGATACAAATAACGATACTATTTCGATTTAAAACACAACTCTCTCTCCCAGATCATAAATCTTTTCAAAAAATGCACGTTTTCAAAACTCAGATCTCATCGCACACGCCGATTTCCTGTTAACCATCTATCCCAAACGCCACCTACCCTTTTAAAATGACTTTTCTTTTCTAAATGAAACCTTCTTCCGTCGTGGAAGATGCCTCGGGATACCCCATTTGCGGAAGGTGGAGGGATGATAGTTTGTTAATGAAGAGAAGAGCGGATAGCCACGGGATGGCCGTCAATTAATCACAGCTCGGCGTAGGTTGTTATTTAAAATTGCAAGCGGAAAACGGTTTCGGGAATGATACGAAGAGAACCCACTAATGGACAGACCCCTTCTCTCACCCCCAGCAGAAAGAAAAGTACGGATCGAGTTCCGAAATGAGAACTCTGTGGAAATTACTGTAATTATCAACTCTCCTTTGCGCGCTTCGCCCAACCTTCATATGCGTAAACGAGGCAAAGGGTAGACGAGGATATCATCGTCCAACTTTAATGTTCCCACAACTGGCCTCGAGCGGGTGTTGGCAGATTAGACGGACCACGAACATTTTTTTTTTTACTTCTCCTAAATTTTAAAACTTTTTTTTTTTTTTGTGAATATTTTTCCCCCAATCATTAAGAAGTTCTACGGGGAAAAAAGTATGTGTGTAACTTTTTTCTGATGAAACGAAATATAACTGTAACGTATAAGTGTAATTTCTGGAATACCTTTTACGGGGAAGAATATTTAAAAGACGAAAGTATGAGGTGTGCATTAGGTTTTTAAATCGATTTTGTAACTTTACTAAATGTATTATCACATATTTTTTTCAAATTCTTTCATTGTATACTCTCTCTATATTTCATTTATATCATAATATGTTATTTTAGTTCCCATATTACTTTTTATCTATATATTTTATGCTAGATTTTATAGCAGAAATTCTTTGAGTGCTGTATTTTTTTGGTACTTAAGTTATTATACCATCGATCCATTTTGCCAAAAGGTATTGCCATTCAAAAACACATCAGCAAATGCTGACATTGTTATTGTTAATATGTCCTGATGTACGTGGAAACGGTTTGCACTATTATATGTATATCGCGGCATTTGGTGACATTGTTAAGGAAACTGGTCGACGGTATAATACCTAAGTGCCGTTTCGTTTAACTAAATTTAAAACTGGAAGTGTGCGGATGATTACTTTCTAATATAGGTACTAAATTTGAAAAGGGGCTTGAAATAACAATAAAAGAACGATATGTTAGACTACATAAACATATAATATGTAATGGATTATAAATGTTTTGATCATAAATGTATTATTACATGCATATATATATATATAAACGAACATTTTAAATTATACCTTACCTGATTATAAAGACAATGTTTTTTTTTTATTATTTATACAAGAACAAAAGTGAAAAAAATTCTGCATTAAAAATTTCTTTAATGTAACGAACCAGTACAAATTATTTATATTTGAATGTTCAAATATAGTTTCAATGTATTTTCTTCACTTAAAAAAATGGAAATTGGCTTTTTATTTACATGCAAAAGTGAAATGCATACATGTATGCGTGTGCATATATTTTTGGATAAATTGCTTTGATTACGATGTATCTGTTTCGGTTATATATTTCATTTCATACATTAACATTTATACATTATTAATGTAAATGAATGGCAGAGCTTTATCTATTTTCTCTAATATTAAGATTTATGAGCACTAATCACTGACTGTTTTGCAAAGTAATAATTTTAATTTTTATGCACAAAAAATTTATGTACTGGAAATTCTTTGATGAATAATACAATTATTGCTCATATATGATGATTAAGTATTTCATGATCATCATGATATTTATATGTTCTCTTGTATTTAAATATTTATGATTAGCGTGACTATGTTGTTGTAACTGCCGTTTCTAATAATTTGGCTGCGCTACTAACGATAGTATGATGATCTAAGTTATCAATGATATAAAATATGTAAGGGTGAAAATAACGACACGCGATATTCATAATTTTTACCCATTTTATTTTCCTTATAACCTCATTAAATGAATAAGAATTTAAAAATATATATAGAAATGTTACACAAAACATATGTTAATTACATAAATTCTAACTAAACTAATGGTAATTGTTCTTGCCACCTCTGGTGATGTTAACTAATATATTTTTGATTGCATATTTACACAAGAATGTCATTTGGTTAACTCTAAAGATTCTACCAGAGAATTTTGGCTAAGATGTCTTATTTATAAGCCATTATAATTCATTCTAAAGTGGTTAAAAACTCTTGGTCATTCAGAATAAATTTTCTTAAATAAATTCTGGGGACTCTTGTTTTCTCCTTCCTTCTTGCATGTATTTCCATTTTTTTGTTGCCTATTTAATTGAAATGCGTGGAAAGTCAATCTTCTTCGTAGATTAAAACGCTTGAAAACCCATATAAGGTTCTGTTTCGAAGTCTCTAGACTCCAACAACATGCACCCCCATAGTAGTGACCAGGGACCAATGATTGAATGATGATTTCGGCTATGTTCAATGGAAAGTTTTCTATCACATGCGTTTATATAAAAAAGTGTTATTTGATTGAGGTTTTGAGCCAAACAGAAAAATAGAAATTCGGATTTAAAAAAAAAAAAAAAACTTCTGACATTTTTTTCAAAATTGCACGGCTTTTCATCGAAATTTTGTCTCACTAACACTCAATTAGAGAATTAATCTACGACTTTCATCGAGAAACAATTTTTAACTCACTCAATCAAACACAAACATTAAAAGTATGGATACGAAGGATGGGTAGCATATGTATATATATATATATATAAACTGTTTAACCTGACTTAACCAACATTAGATTCAAGTTTGTAAGACCAAAAAAATTATGTTTATAAACTTCATCTTGACCCATTACTGAACCCAACCTGCAACCATATCATTAGAGTTCCCTTTCCGTTCGAGTCGTCTAACGTGTGCGCAATATGGCTGTGTACCAGCAGGCTGGTGGTTCAAATCTAACATTCATATTTAAGTTATCAGCTCGGGAGGAAGTATTAACTTATAGCATTTTTTTTCCTTTGAAAACACCATGCTATCTTGACACGTTCTTTTGTGATATTCTTCATCTTGACATTTTCTTTCGACTCTTTGTCTAATAATTCACACAATTTAGGCAAGTTTTTCATTTTATATAATACCTCACATGATTCTTAGTATGAGAATATATATAATTCATTAATATTTGAATTTTTATATAATCGTGTCCAATAATCCATGAGCCACTTATTTGAAAAGTTCATTCATACCTTTTCAACGACTACATGAGTCCTTGGCACAAGTTTAAATGTCCCTTGAATCACGTATCGTTATCTCTCTCCAACCCATTTGTTACTCATTTTACTTACCTGACATCTTATACTTTTACCACACCCATAAACTCCCTTGCAATACATCAAACTGACCGGCCACTTTATTTTCCCATTCCCTTCTTTGCCACTCTAAGGCTATCCATATTATCTGTCCAACAAGTAATTTCTTTACTTATCGGGAGTTCGTTTATATCACATGTTGAATAAAATCAATCTTCTAACAATATTTCCACAAATGTATTGAATAATTTTTCCCCCCAATTCCTACTATTTTAGCTCACTCTCTCATATACATATTATTTATCTTGGTCAAATTTTCAATTATAAATAAAATACTTTCTATTTATCTAGTCTAGTTCAAAGGAATTTTTTAAAAGTTTTAGTGGATGACATTTGAGATGTTAATACACAGTTGTTTCAAATATTATAATCCCTTAATTAAATTACACCAACTATACCGGTTTTCGACGCCAACATAGTTTCGTATCCATTATTGTACCAATGTAACTTAAAATAATGGCGTCGAAAGCCGATTTTCAAGCCAAACCGGGTGTACATTGTTACAACAATACAGGCAAATTATGCTCTTTTTCCAATGTGTACTATTAGATCACTGTCTTCCTTTCTGTCTCTTTATATATATATCGTTCAAATTTTCAATCCTTAATAAAATACTTTCTATTCATCCATTCAAAGTAGGTATTGACTTACATTTTTTTATACTACTTGTTTATGTTATACACGCTCTAAATTGTAAGTTATTCCAGAAAATTGCTATTAACTCTGAAAATTGAGATGCAGTAAATAGTTTTAACACTTCAAAATGTGTAAAATTAGCGATTATTATTGGTACAAAAATAATACAACGAAATATAACAGTGTTACAAGATTTTTGTTCATTTAATTCGAAAAAGAGCGTCCTGTATTGATTGAATAATTCGGATTAAATCATAAATAAAATCTTTATATAAACAGATATAGGTTTTTTTCTCTCAATAAGTTGTAAAGTACACCATTGTCCAGTGGTATTATGTATAAGATGTGCCTTAAGATCTCGATATTTCGACTTAGCAATAAATCAAGTACGACCTACACCTGAATATATTTCTACATCTGCGAAATATATTCATATGCAATAAACGTGAATGCCATAACATTTACCAAACTGCCAGTTAAGCGGAATGGGCAATATTTACTTCTTGAAATAACACATGTACTATAGGACGCCAAAATGGCAGCATTAAGAATATAATGGCAATACCAATGTATTATGATTATTAGTCAGGATGTCTGGAGTAACTATCAGGCATGACAGACAAACTCACATAACCTTTAGTCATTTTGTCCAAAGATATCTCATAAGAATATTAATGTTGATATCTGAGTAATGTAAAGATTACTAGTTTTTAGCTGAATTTATGAATGTCATTCTTGGTATCCAACAATGCCTAGCCTAGATTTAAATAATTGAATAACACAAACGAGTATTAATTAATATATTATTAATTGATACTGAGAGGAAGGGCAAATTTAATCCTCTTGTGTTAGGTTCTGTATTATTTTTAGTTATTCTCTTCAAGTAAATGATTGGATTCTGTTTTAAGGGCATGATTACTTTTACAAGCCTATGTTTACTTGAAGCAGTTGCGCATGTGAAATGAAATGCTGTGTGTGGAAATTGAGTTCCCATATTGTTCTGATTTAAAATACAACGCTCGCTTTTTTTGGATGTAGTAAAGAGGAAATATCATGTAATGTCACTTTTTTGCAATGAAAATTAACAACCTGCCGTCATGGCTGCTTTACACGGATTTAAACTGTTATTACGATGAATTTAGATTGATATACACATATTCATATACGAATTTTATTCAGTTGTAACCTACGTATCCTACGTTTTCCTGTTTAGGATGTCTTCAATAATGTAAAGAATAGGAATCGAATTCGGAATATTTTGTTAGATATAAAAGTATTTCAATACTAATATTATACTCTGTCTTCGCTATCCAATAAATAGCAGGATATTTTATTGTACTAATCGTTCTTATATGGATGGATCCATTTTTTCTAGTACAAAATGCGTTTCGTGTAAATGTTTGAACTTATATCATTATACTAAATGAGATCCCTTAGAATGTTAAAATGAAAAATGGAATATATGTGGAGAATATTTTGTGTATTTAAGAGCATTAATATTAAAAACAGATGCACGGATTACGATGTTCCAAATTTTCATGAAATTTGAGAAAACATTCTGCCTAAAAAGGGGTTTTGCATTCAGTTCAGACTCTTATAGAGTTCAATTAGGCTTAAGTAATCCCTTGTCAGACCTTAATCTCAATTTTTCACCCCGCATCTGAAATTGAAGCCTATTTTTGTTATAACCATACACTGCACTTTTGAGTGTGTGTGTGCCTTACTCTAAAAGAAGGTTTTGAAATCATTAGAGGAAAAAAGAGCTACTTTGGTTTTTAGTTTGTGGTGACCCTTACATTATATATATATATATATATATATAATACCTTCCTGTCTATCTGAAAACCCGGCTATATGTGTAGGCGGACTTAAATGATCTAAAGACATTATTCCAATTCAAACTGATTTATTGATTCTTATCAGATATTATGAACAAACACAACACAATTCTAATTAAGATATATTAACTAAGGTAGAGTGCAGAGGTGAGATATAGCTACGCGGGGATAATAATACAGAATTTTAACTGAATCTAGGACAGCTTAAACGCGCACAATTACCACTACGCCTCACACTAATAATCAGATTTACTTAATCAAAGTCACTATACCTTATATTTATTGCTGCGGTTCCTTCGTGACAAACTTCAGGCACTAGCAACCATTGAATGAGTTGCCGATGACTCCACATTCCATAATATATTTAATTACAATTCTTTTGAATCTTCACCATCCACTCCTCTTTGCGTACATCATCGTATCCCTCGCTTAACTCGTCAACAACTACGTGTCGACCATTTGCTCTCTTCACTTTACTTTAAATCACCTCACTTGATTTCTCACTTCTTCTTACTTAACTCCCTTCAATTCACGAAAACCGAATTTATAAAACATTTTTCATTTACATAAATCACGTTTGGTTTCCCGATGAAGGTTGGTTTAAATAAATATTTTGATTTAAAGGAAAAAAGAACAGATTAGTGAAAATCCGTATAGATCCGTCGTAAGTTCATCTACTGTGTGATGGTCTTTTGCTAAGATTTTTTTTACTATAACAACTGCACGGATCAAGATCAAATATCATAAAAGAATGAGCAGCATTTCATCAATACGATCATTTATTTTTCTCAAAAAATCAAACCAGCTTAAGAATTAAATGCCAATGAATAAATAGGTTGAAACTAAAGTAAACAGATGATACATTCCAAATTGCTTCCCTTTGTTGGAGTAAATTCAAAGGAATTGTGTTTTTAATTAATGAAATCCTTTAATTACGAAACAGAGAATAAACTGAATCCATAGATTTAACGCAAGTCTTATCTATTATTGCAGCAATGGAACTTTGCTTCAAACTTGGAACGGGTTTTGTGGGCGCATGCGTAATGGGCATTGACTCGAGCAATTGGAGCCCCATTTTCTTTCAACAATTCTCGTGCGTCCGCAATCAAATAGCGGAATTTTCTTGAAATGAAAGCAGCCGTTTAATTACCTCGGGTGAGGGATCCGCACGTAATGATCATGGTCACGAATCCGTCCAATTTCGGAACACATTCCGGGAAAATCTCACGACAAGTTCGTTCCAGGACCCTCCCTTTGATTAGGGGAATCAGAGGAAACGAAGCATGTGCAGAGTACTTCTCGTTCAATTAAATATAAACAGTCCAGTGGAGAGATAATGCCAAGAGGTCTCGTAGAGAATGGCAAATTTAATATCGTTCCGTTTATTGATAATCTTGTATGTTCAATGCCTTGCTATGTTGAGTGCGTGGGTATGGATTTGATTCTGTAACCAACAGAACACAGCTATAGACAATTTATTCCCATTACAACAATTGGTTTTATATCTATGTCCTGAAAACATTTGCTGCTATTGAACGATACTTGTTTTCTTAGAGAAGTAGATTATTAAGCGAATTTATAACAAATGCTGTTTTTTTTCCTTTACTTTTTAAGTCATTATCAATTATTTGAGGTCTTTTTTTGTAACGGAAAATAACATGCGTTCAATAAGTGGGGAAAAATGAAAGATTTATATTTATATATGTGTCGCATTAGAGCAATACGAGTGGTAATAAAGAAATATCTAATAAGTCTGAAGTGCTAACAGGTAATGAAACTACCTCTGGCACTTCCCCTGCCTAGTTTACAAACCATCCTCAATTTTTTTTTATCTATTTACTAACAATACTATCCCATTCTTTTGCAAGAAGTAAATTTAACAGAATCATGCCATTAACCCGCTGGTTCATCAGAGTATTGTCAGCCTTAAAGTATATAACGGGGTATTGACATCAAACTGCGCATGACATGCTTCAGCTATCAAACTTTGGTGGGTACTAGTTGCGTAACGTACACAATAGCATTTCGCGGAGGGGAGGGGGAGGGGAACCCTATTGTTATGGTTTTGCATTCCTCTGTAAGATCCAGCTTAGGGCCCAAAATATGACTTTTCAGGGGAGCCTAATGTTCTCCGTTATACCACTGCCAAGTACCCAGAGACTTTCATGATCCTCAGTGTCCCCTGATATTTTTCCTACTGAACACATGTGGGCGTGTTTGGCATCATTTGTAAGAGCAATGTGCAATTCGCAAATATTTCGAAATTTAAAATGTTCGTTCTCAACTATACCTACGGATAAAAAAAAGCTTTTACTTCTCAAAATGGATAGGGAAATCAATCAGGTGTCGACCGCAGTTTTTAAGCGAACACTTTTATTATGACAGCACAGGGACAACACAGATTACACACTTAGCGAATATTCAAAAGTAGATAAACTAAGCGACTTCAGCGCCACTATATTTAAAGTTTCGACAGGCAGCCACTACTGTGTTTGAAGGATATGCAGTGCTAAAAGAAAAATAGAGAATATGGTTGTTCCTCTCTAAGGCTACAATTTAGAGCAACCTACGACCCACGGGTTGTATGCGATCCAACGGGCCTTTTTAAGTGGCCCAGTCATGGACCATTGATCTGAGAAATTCTTTATTTATGAAAATTTAGTGGGGAATTCTTTGTTAAAAATCAAATATATCAATTTTGCTTTTGGCTGTCGATGTCATTTAGGTGCGAATTAATATCATTTTTATCATTAGTGGTAATAGACAACAGTGGAGTAGCGAGCATTTTATGAGGGGAACTAGTTTTTAACTGTCTTTAATATCTTGCAAGCGAAAAATATTTGAAAAAAAATAGATCATTTCAAAACGATTGGGAAAAAGACTGTGTTGTAGTGAAAAACAAGCATGGTTCAGAAAATGTTTGATTTGTCAAGGAAGTGTATTTAAAAAATACCAATAAACATGAATCGTTCAATGACAAAAAATCTCTTCCACGGAAATATCTTTCAAGAGATGTTATACATAAATAGGCTTTCTTGAATAATATTTACAACAGCAAAAATAGTGTTTTGTCAGTGGTAATGTCACAGAGATAGCAAAGGCACCCTATGAAATTTGTTACATCATGATAATCATATGAAACCGTTTATTGATGACGAAATTGTGAAAGAGTGATTCTTAAATGATATTAATTTAGAAAAATTCAGTGACAAAAACAAAACAAAAAAGAATACATAAAAAAATAAGAATTAAAAAAAGCAAAAAGGAGGTTTAATATTTTGATCCAATACTACATTTTAAATCTCCTATATTATCTTGGTCTTAAATCATTCCCCTCCCCTCCATTAATCCTCATGCGGCGGATTCTCATGAAATAACTAACATACAAGTATGTATGTGGCCCGATAGGAAAAAAAGGTGGAGGACCCCTTATTTAAAGTCTAAACATTTTAATTCTACTACGTCAGTCTACAACTTGCAATTTACTTAACACTTGTGGTGTGTTATCGTTTACTGTATTGTGCTGAAGTAAACGTCACTGCAACTTTCAGCATTTCCTACGGACGTCTTCATGGAGTTGCATTTTTACTCTTATAGTGTTTATTAGTATATTAAAATATCTTTGAAAAAACTATTAAGTAAATCCAATAACAACAGAAATTACGCTTGAATTTAACTGTATTATGTTAAATGATTTGATATTTTGAAGTGCATTTTTAAAATGTTTCAATTTTTTTATTGTATTTTGTTGCTATGATTACTATAGATTCTTTTCAAAAGTTTAAGCGAAAATGGTTTCTCATGCCATTAGCTCTAGATGTCATTGAAATATCTCAAGTTTTACAGTACCTCTTTAAATAAATTAGGATTCTTAATGTAATTACTATCAAACAATAATACTAGTTGTAAAATTCTTATTAAAAATAAACACTGTTCCTTAGATGGGGTTCAAAGATTTGATGCAATAAGTCTCAAAGAGCAAGACAGTTTTTAAGGAGTGATGGAAGTTTATTGTCCGAAAACAATCTTTGAAGTACATGATTCAGCAGCAAAATTCGCAGAATAAAATCTCCGAAGATCTTCATACTTTTTACGGCGCTCAGACACAACTATCACTATCTAAAGTATGGTAGAGATTTTTCACAAGCACGCGCTCGTCGTACTCAACAGCCAAAGTAATAACTAATCGCTGGTCGACTCTTCAACGGTCAAATCAATACTATCTTCCTATTTATAAGCCTTAAGGATCTTTCCAGAAAGATCCCCTTATATAATAGATCGTGACATTAGTCGATATCTCAAATAATTTTCAGACGAGTCAGTATGGTCGCGAACATGGTTGCAAAGTTCACCAACATAATTGTCAAAAATGATGCAAACTCGGTTCTGTTGCCAAGATTTTGCCAATAATTCGCCATTATAATGTAAAGAATGGTGTAGCTTGCGAACATTACCACTTAAACATCAAATAAATGCAACAGAAAGTAAAATAAACGCATTACACATCTAGATATAAACTATTTACATTCTTTTAAGTATTCATTACACAAAATTCGTGACAATACTATATTGAAATCTTTTTTTTTTTGCAGATACTCAATTGTTAATAAATTTTCATTAAATTGTGTAGAAGGAAAAGGAAATCCATTAATCAGACAATGCTTTAAATTTTTGCATTCAAATGCACGGAATTAATTTAACTTATTCAAAACAGAGAAAGAAAATAAAAAAAAGCTAAACGTACAAGGCTTCGGTTTAAATATACATAAAATACCTTAAAAATAATAAATACTGACTAAGTAAACTAGAATTTGGACTTTCTTATCCTAGAACTGAATTAAATATTTATAATGAAGGAATGTTTCTGAATTTATAATAGCTGGTGTGCATTCCAAAGCTTAACAAGATAGCCCAATTTATTAAATATTAAAAATTTATTCTATTGTAGAAAATAGCATTATATCATTTGATTCTTTCTGCTTTACTACTCGAATGACTATTCTGAAATTTCAGACATTGAAATGTAATGTCAAATATCCAAATTTAAATATTTACAAAATAAATGACAGAAAGTATCATAATTAAGTCTAGGCAAGATTAAAACATTAAAAATGCATTTAGTTATAGTCAAGTATTGAATAATGAGAAATATTACACATTTATGAATAAGGATTGATGATAATAAAACGCTTAAAGCTAAAAATTTGGTCGATTCTCTATTTTAATATAATACTTTATTCATATTAAATATTTCCTAAATAAAACATGTATATTATTATTTTAATTAGGAGGTTCTGTCTTCTTATTAAAATTAATTGTAAGGTCAGTTTAAATAGTATACTTTTCCATAAGGGGCAAGCTAATGTGATGATTATAACTAAAATACTTCAGATATTTTCTTAGAATATTTATTGAAGAAATGACAATCAAAATGAATTAATGTTATATAAAACAGAATTAAGCTTCGATTTTTAAATGGATTAATTAATTGGACGGTATTTTGTAATTGCATTCAAAAGCAAAAGAAACCGTAATAGAAACTGTGGTTTAATTGATATTTTGCGATGGAATATTATTTTGGGGTATTATTTTGGAAGATTTTAGATTATATTTATTACATTTACCTTTTGAGTGCCACCGGTGTATATACCCAACTTACTGAACTGGTGTGATGAGGGTCCAAGACGTATATATACGTCTTTCCTAAATGTGATCCTTTTCTTTCCGCTGCTATCAGTTTAACTATTCCGAAGATTTTATAATGCAATAAAATGAAATTTACAGTGTTTGCGTAGGATTTACTTATTTCAGAGAAAAATTTGTTTATTTGTACCTTTCATTTTCCCTCCAATACACCGCAAGTGTACGTCCATGTAAAAAACGGTGGCTCTGGGTATCGAA
Source organism: Trichonephila clavata (assembly GCA_019973975.1). Lineage (NCBI taxonomy): Eukaryota > Metazoa > Arthropoda > Arachnida > Araneae > Nephilidae > Trichonephila > Trichonephila clavata. Next base: position 633,843 of record BMAO01026899.1, on the reverse strand, counting down.
TCGTGTTACTTTTAATCGGCAGTCAAGGGGTTAAATACGAAACGATTTATTTTAATATTTGACAAGTTGCAACAGCAAAGCTGTCATAAACAGGATTAAGGCCAAGTGGTTTTTTTCAGAGTTTATTTCTTTCTGTCCTATATTTATCTTTTTACTAATAAAAAGAAGCAAAAGTTGTTTTGTTTTGATTCCAGATGTTATATAAAAATAGACGTCTTGACTGTTTTTGCCACATAGCGCTATTCCGCAAAAGCTAACAGTATCCTAAGTGAAGAAGGTTTTATATGTTTATGTTACTTAAACTTATAATTTTCTTTGTCCTTTTCTCTAAACGTCGTAGTGAGGAGGAAAAAATGTTTCGCCGTATTTTTGAAGGGAAGAAAACAAAGAAAAAGTTATCATGAATAGAATTAGTTTTTCCTAAAGCAAACAAGAAAGATAATAAGCTTTAGAATATTCACACATTGTAAAGATAAACACGGTTTTTCTTCTTAGAAATTTTAAGCTGGATGAAACTGCATTCGAACTTTTTTCTTTTTAGTCAGATAAACTTCTACTTCAAATATATAAAAATATTTTCTCCATCTTTCATATACCTGTGCAAATGTTTCAAATACCTATATTTCATACATTTTCGATTTTCATTCGTGTTGACAAAATTAAAGTATATACGCACACAGTTACGTACATTCTTTGCTGGTTATACAGAATTCATTGAATCCTATTGAGCAAATTACCATTCAAATTACTCATCATGTTTGTTTATTGCTAGCAAAATCTCCAATAGGGACAAGAGACTCACATTTCTTTTCCTTAAAGGGTAATAAAAGTATGCTTAATGAACAGAAAGAAAACGTTTTTAAAACTTTACTTCACAAATGCTGAAATTTTTTTTATAGAAAAGAACTAGAAAGTTTTGTGAAAAATAGTTGAAATTTCTTCGGAAGTCAAAAGAACATATGCATAACATATTTTAAAGCAGGATTTTAATTTACTTGGATGCATATGCTATGCATGTTATGCAGTTAAACTAAACTCATTGGTGCAACATCCCATGAAGGCCAAGGCCTACTGCGCCCATCTCAGTATTCGTGACCTAAGGCACCGAGCTGCATGGTCAGATGCTCCTATCAGGTGGTCAGTCATGCATCCCATCTGTGTTTAGATCCCAAGCAAGCTTGGTACTCATTTGTCGATCCACTGAAAGGGCGAAAGGATGAATCGACCTTGGTCAGTCCGAGATTTGAACCACGGGCCAGTGGCGTGGACGCACTGTACACTACGGGGCTTCATGTTGCGCAATTACAAACTACAATAAAACAACAGATATTTTCTTTTCAAATTCAGTTGTGTAAAGTAGCTATCCTGCTATCTCTAAACTGTAATATATCATTTATCCGAAACAGCAACCATCTTCAGATTTTAAAGCAGTGCTTCACAAACTTTCAGTATTTGTGACCCAATTTTAAGACTGAATTTTCCTCTCGCCCCCTTCGTACAATAACAATCTATTGAATGCAATAATAATGTACTTTGACGCTGAGGTTACAATACGAATTTGCTTATAAACCATACAAATTATCAATAAAGTATTAAAATTTTGTATATGACAAGCCCATAAGAGTCACTAGTAATGACTAAACATTTTTTTTTAAATTTAGTGTTCTTAAACCAATTATCGAATACATTTAGCAGTGTTTTGTAATTCACATTTATGTGTGTATTATATCAGTGTAAATGTGTATTTTATTTTTTATTATGTCAGAATTTATCTTTTTTTTATTCCTTTCAGTATAGTGATAATTATTTTAAATGTTTCATTTTCGACATGCTCGTCTCCCCCCGTAGGTTTATCAAGCCCCCATAGGGAAAAAAGCGTCGCACAGTTCGAGTAACGTGGTTCAAAAGCAAACAATCAAAATATTTTGGGAAATATTTTCCGATATTGTTCAAAGCACTATTTTTTCACAAAGGGATATATTTATGTAAAAAACGTTGTAAAAATAAATATTATTTTATATATAGAAAAGGTATGAACAGATATATTTTTATAAATTGAACATTTTCAGTAAAAGCCAAATTTATTTTTCTGATAAAACTATCGTTGTCTGTTTTTTCGCTTTGATTTAAGCAAAAACAGATACGTAGATATCTTTATCCTCTTGAGAATTTATGATACGTTAATGTTATCTTTGTAAATTTATAAAGATTTAAATCAATATTTAAGCAAGAATAGGAAAAATTATAATTTTTCCCTTCTATTATTTCATCGGGTTTCCAAACCTTATAAATATAGGAAGTTATACACAAATATATATATATATATATATATATATATATATATATATATATATATATATACACAATACAGAAATATTGTTTTGAATTTTTTACTTAGGAATGATAACTTAACTACCAACAAAATAGATAAATTTAATAATATCAAGAAATTCTTCCAATGCTGCTTAGATCATGACTATCCTTTTAACTTCTTAAGAACATATATTCATCAGAAATACATTAATCGTCTTGCTATTTCTGATTTCAAAACCACCATACAACAATAGGATCTCAAAGTCAGCATATTAGTGGTTTTGCTGTGAAGATTCTGTTTTAACACTCTTCACACAGTTTATATTTTTTCCACACCCTTCTTAAAAATCTTATAAAATGAAAAATTTCTACATTTTTGGCAACCAAACCAAATTTCTACATTTTGACAACCAACCAATTTTCTACATTTGTGACAACCAACCAAGTTATAGCCTACCAAATTTGATTGTAATCTTTCTTGGCGTCTTCCTTACAAGCTGGTATAAAGGATGCGTTTAAGTGCAATTTAGATTTTTATCACAACATATAAAAGCTTTCCATCGGTTTCAAGACTGTTGGATCTCCTGGAATAAGCTCTGTGAGCAGAAGTTTTGAAAAATCTTTTTGGAAGAATCCTTTTATTGGGTAATTCTTTTGATATTTTTCTGCTTAAACATTTTGGGAGAATTTTTTGCTTAATAGTAGTCGGTTGTTCTTTCATATTTCTATGAGATTTTTTATACTTTGGATTTTTCATACTTTGGATTTTTTATACTTAGAATTTTTATACTTTAAATTTCTATTCATTTTATTTAGGTCTTTCCTACCGAGTTGCAAAGGGGGAAGGTTGGCGCCTTCAAACTAGTTTAACCCCACTTATTCGGTCCTAAGTCCGAAATTGCGTTTTGACTCGCTAGGTTCTTATTTGTATTTCATTAGATTTGATCTTCATTTTTTTATTAAGTATTTCCTGTTATGTTCTATATTTTATATAAATTTCTTCCATATATATATATATATATATATAATATATATATATAATACCTGTTAAATGCGATAAGTGTATCCTAACAAAAGAAGGAATGAGGTTAACAAACAGAAAACGTGAGTATCTTGTAGGAAAAAAAGAAAAAAATTAGCACTGATATTCTTTTTTCCAGAACGTTTCTAAGCGAGTGAAGAAGATACCACAAATAAGTGGAATAAAAATTGAAAGAAAAACGCTGTTCATGTGTATAAATAAGCAAAATCTCCTTCTTTCCCCCCTCCTATTTTATTATATTTTCAGCAGAGTAATAAATCAGATCTTTGGTAAATATTGTACCATTTCCTGTTCCACAGAATTGCCTATAGACACCACGTAATAAAGCACCTGGGGAAAGGGCTGCACTCCCTATACTTCTTACTTAGGACTTCGTTGCGGTTTTGTCAAATGATATTATAACGTGACGCACAACAATACAAGAGGATTGAGAAGTATATTCTTTTTTTGTCTTTACATCGTTTTCGAAGCATTTCGCCTATAAATGAGGTTATGGCGTGACTGACTTTTTTTTCGTTCTTTCTCTTTACGTTCGTTTTTACGTTTTTCATTTTTCCTACATCACATTTCTGATTTCTTCTTTCCTTTTTTCGTTCTGAAACTTCGTATTTTAATCTGACCCGGAATGACATTCACATTCTTATGCTGCATTATTGAATGTTGTCATGAGTATTTAAAGAACAGTGTTGTTTGAATGAGCGACAGATTTATATTTAAACGAAAAATCTTTTTTTTTCCCCAGTGAATAAACATATAAGCAAAACAGTTTTGTCCTTTTTTGTTATTGAAAAACAAATTTATACCGAATGTTGCCGGATATTTTCCGTTACATAAATGGCTATGCAGCTGCTTAAATGATACGGAGTGATGAATCTACTTACAATCTCATCTTTATTGATTTATAATTTTAATATTATTTCTTTAATGGAAAATTGCACTAAAATACAGGAATATTGATTTTGACAGGAATATAGTTTTGATAGAAAATCTTTCTTTCAAGAATAATATATTGCTCTACTTACTGATCATCAATCTATATACTGGAATTAATTAAATTTATTTTAAAAATTGGTTTTAATATTTTTATTGTTGTTACTAGATAGTCAAGGAATAAAACCAATAGGGGCAATTTAATAAATTGTTTACTTAATTTTATATAAAATTTTCATTAGGAAAAATTATTAGATGCTAAGATAATCAATAATCCCTTTAATTTTATTACATTTTTTTCATATTTTATACTAAAATTCATTCTGCCGAATATATTTGTAATATATGCGAATGGTTATATGAAAATCTATCCGAAAAGTAAATGTTTTAAAAACAATTAAACAATTCCTAATTGTTTAGTAATTTAAGATATTTTTAATTCACTGAAAATAGTTTTATATACGTGTTTGACTTAAGAAAACACGTGGAGAAAATCCAAAAAGACATAAACAGATTTTTAATTTATATGTTACATTTTACTATGTTTATATATATATATATATATATATATATATATAATGCTATGTTTTCAATTTTTTAATTTTCTCTATAAGACAAATCGTGTTTTTTCAAATTTATATTGCAATTGGTCTTGAAAATAAGCCCAATAATAAGGGATCATTAAGCAGTATATTTTTTAACTACGCTTCTATTGTTCTATATCAAAAAGTTTTAAATAACAATTCCATAAAATCATTTTTAAACAATCTCTTTTTAAAATTATCATAAAGTAAAAAAAAAAACCTTTTTAGAGCAAAAAAATATTTTTTTTTCTTTGCACAAAAACCTGATTTTAGATCTCAATTTGAGTGTGATCTCATTTTAAACCTCTATTTAATATATTTGGCAAATTTAGTTTTTAAAAATTTTCCCTCAAAATAAATGTTATATTAATCATATTTGGCAGTCTTATTCTAAGCATCCGTTAAAGATTTTTTAACTAATATTATTCTATCAAAGTAACCTAAGGTAGGCCATCAATTTTAGTTCACCTTTATTTCAGACTATACTGGTAGTATTTAATTCAAAAAATAAATAACTCTTATTTCTCGCGAAACTAGGTACATTAAAAAAACAAGAAATATTCTCATACTTAAAATATTTTTTTAAAGCACCAAAGCCTTATTTTACAACCGTATAAATGTAAACTTTTACCTCTTTCTCTCTCAAAAAAAAGATCTCTCTCCGGTTCCCCATCAAAACATGCAGAGAAATGCAATTTCGCTCAATTAAGTTAATAAATTACTGCCACAGCGTTTTCCTATGAACGTTCCGAAAGAAAAACCCATTCGAGAAATAAGGCTAAGATATTACTCCTTTGTGGAAATACACTCCAGAATACTGCATGATAAATAACCTCTTCCCGCTTGAACGTGAACTTCATTAATTTAGGTAGCTCCCACAGAATTTATGTCATTTCGGACATTTAAATTAAGTTTCAGGACTCCTTTTCGAGTGTTTAAGTGTATGCATGGTGTGTGTATGTGTAGAGCATGTGCATCAAGTTGCACACTCATACACATCAGAAAATATTTTGAGTCCCACTCTTCGTTGGTGACGGATCGCTGAAAGTATATTCATTTTTCAACGTTCCTCAACTGTTAACTGCAAGATTTACGAGTCAAGAGCTTTATTTTTAAATTACCCAAACCTTATTAACTTTTCTGAATGTTTTTCCAGGGTTGTAGGGTATATATTGCTTCGGAAATTACTTAAGACCATTCATAAAACTTTTCTTAAGTTTTTTAATGAATTTCCTTCCTTTTTTCCTCTTGGAGCCTTACTAACTGAGGCAAGTGTTTGTAAAGTTTCCATAATACTTGACACTGAGATTTATAGGTCAAAATGATTTCCTTTTTCAATAATCAAAATGTTATTCATTTGCAAAAGTTCTTTAAAGAAACAACACCCAAAAGGAAATTGCAACGGTTTCAAATTTATGTAATTAAAGCGCGAATATTTATTTTTGTAATTGTACAGGGTAATGTACGGTTCTGTGCGGCTAAGGTAAACATTTTCGTTTCTATTAAATTGATGCATTTCAATTTACTTTTAAATGCTTAACTTCATGGTTTAAAATTAAATGTCCAAAGGCTTAACGAGTATTAACTATTCTTACATATTGAAAATTAAATACAGGATTGGCTCAAATGAATCTGACTGAATTTTAAAAATGTAGGTTTTAAAAACTATTATAAATATTACAATAAGTGATAGATAAAATTGAAGGAAAATATGCCAAGTTTTTTTCAACCGAATTTCGTTTAATTTCTTAATATTTCAAAAGCATTACAATAACTTAAAGAATGTATTTGTGCAGAATTAGGAACCATTGACAATGTGATTCTATAAAAAGTGTGGGACGCCCTCGATTACATATTAAATGTTTGTCATACACCGTCATAATACATCAAATATTTTTGCTGAAAACAAAGTGTTCATCTTTAATTGTGTATCAGTATTGTAATACGTGTAAAAGTTTCAAAAATATATAAATATTAGAGTAATTCAGTCCATTTAATTTTACTGAAAAATGAATTCATGTATCTTAAGCGTTTTAAATCCTATGAAAACTGATTCGAGAAATTTAAGTTTACTTGAGCTATTTAAACTGTCGTAAAAATATCAGGTGTTATAAAAAATTCTTCTCTGCACTACCCCTCCAGGAGTTCCCTTCTTTAGATTTACAACCTTGAGATATCTGATTTATCTTTTTTTTCTGTGGTGCTTGCGGTCTTTGTTAAAACCTAGTGATATGCTCTTGTGAAGTCTTGCAATATTATAGTTTTTAATCCTCATTTTTATTAACCAATTTGGTCACTTTCTTTGTTTATTATTTTGATCACATTTAACTTGTAATACTTATTTGCATGATAAATTTTGTTACTGATATAGCTAGAGTTCTATGCTGCTAAATCAAGTATGAATTTTTCCCTAATAAAATCGATCAAGTGGTCAAAGTCCTTTTTCAATAGCATCCCTTACTATATTAACATATGCTTAAGCCATAATAGTTGGATCTGTATCACTGTTTCCCATGAAGGCCCGCAAGATAAAAATTGCATTTCGAGGGCCCATTATACGATTTAAGAAATTAATGTGTAAAACATTACTAAATATTTTTTTAATATTAGTGTTTTCAACTTTGTAAAGAAATCCAAAAATTCTAGGTTATGAAGTAGTTGCATTTTATTAAAAAATGTTTAGATAGCAGGGAAATTTTTTTTTGAAAAAAATCATTATTTAAATATTCCAACTAATTTAGAAAAAGTGAGAGGTAGCTGTCTTAAATTTCACAATGGGTGATGTATATCGTAAAGAGGAAATTATATGTTTGTATATGATTGATGTTGTTTTAATGTGACCTATGGTTCCAGAAATATTTATAACAAGTAGAACCTCTTAGTCAAATTAAAACAAATATTAATTTTCATATTTAATTTGTTAAAACTTGTAATATACATTTTTATATATTGTAATTCTTTAAATAAACTTGCTAATTAAAATTGCTTAAATATTTTGTTAACAATTGCATTTTAGGTCTGTATCTATAGAAATTAGTTAATTATATGAATAAGTAGAATTTTTGAGACTGTTTAAATGATTATGTTTATCTTTAAGCTGTTCCTATTACATATTTCCTGCAGACATTTTGTTAATCATGCTATGCTGAGGTAAGATATTGCTACCTTTATAGTGCAAAGTGTTAGGTATGCATTTCTGAATAAATATATTTTACCACGAATACTTGTTTAGCAATTATTAAAATTTTACATCTGCAATTATCACTGCATTTGTCTTGCAATAAAACACCTAACTTTTAATTCTTTTACAAATTAACCTAAAGGAAATATCCAACTATCGATTCTAGCACGCAAGCACATCATGTGAGGTCATTTTCAAATAAAACGTCATCAAAGCTAAGGGTCGGTGCTTACTTATCATGGGATCATTTGTACCTTCCATTTCAAATGCAGTCACGTTGGTATAATCGAGCCGATAAGAACATCAATTGCATCAGGGGTGTAGAGTTTGACAATTTCACCCCCATTTATTTGATGGCAAAGGGATTGAGAAGTGGAATTCTGTAAATGAGTCTACAAGAGCGTTGTCCGTTTAACGACCCGCGATATATACTTTTTGGAAAAGCAGTCACCACAGATTGTATCTCTTCAGAGTCATTTGTTTATTTTTGTTGCTTTGTTGAGTCAGGATTTCATTTGATGGGAGATCCCATCTAAACGAAGGAAGTGGGATGGGGAATGAGGTACAAACGAAAGTGTTTGCCGGCTGAAAATGATTCGTCATTTTCAGGTTATTTAAATATTTATCATTGGCGTGATTCTCTGCGATTAGTTGCCCAACTAAATGCAAACGCTTAGTTTGCATGTGTTTGAGATTAAAAATGTAATCTCTTTAATGTCAGCATAGTTATTTTGCAAAACGTGCATATAGTTCCTGTATTTTGATTTCTTGTTTTATTCTTTAGAATCTGAAACTGATAAGAGTTTAGGGGTCTAACAATAGTGCTAATTTTAATTTTTAGAAATTGGCTAAGATAGTGTTTTAGGTTTAACATTGAAAATATTAGAAACCTTTTAATTTAAGTAATCACTATATTATGTATGTATATGCCAATAATATATAAATTATTTATATTTATTCATTGGGTCCTTATAAAACACAATATATGCAATTCCATTTATTTTTAAATTTGAAACATTTTCACAAAACATAGTAATATGAAGCATTAAAAGAAAATTGATTTCTGTAATTATAGTTAGTTTAATTGTGGGGTTTTAAAAGTGGCCTATTCGTTAGTGTTACGACCTGTATAGATGGCGCTCTAAGACATCTTTTGTTAATCATTACCATTATTGTTACAGATGTAAGCTATAAAGCACGACATAAATCATTTATTATTACAGTCAATTTATCGTACTCAATTGTAGATTAGACGTATTTCAAATAGCTCAAAATCAAATCAACACACCATTCAGTTAGTATCACACGCCTTTCTCGTAGGTTCTCAACATAAATAGATGCGAGTATTTCTGTAAACTTCTGGAATGCAACGCAGTTCTCTATCCTATACCTGATAAGCTTCAATAATGAAATGACAAAAATTGGGGTTTCGCTTTCTGTAAAAGACTCGATGGCGATTGGATGCTGCAAGGTGATCCAAAGGGCGTGCCTAAAAGTTCGTATTTGAGTTCGTAACAGGGCCTTAAAGGCTACTCTCGTGTTGTTCAAAAGGTAAGTTCGCATCATAAGCTCTGTGCTTTTGTCTTTTTCTCATCTGGCATTTGCCAGTGTCGTAAACAGTGGGGTGGGTCCTAGCCTTTCAAAGACCAACAAATTTTAATTTTTACAGTAGAGATTACCCCTTGGCACTTTCGTCTGCGTGTTTTTTGTAATGTGCCCCGCCCCCACCCAGTAGAGTGGTCTGTGTTGGCCACTGGCACTTGCCTTGTAACGTGTGATGTTCATTTTGAACTACTATCATCATAACTTAGATGTAAATAAAACCTTTAAAGTTCAATCAAATTTATAAAAAGATATCTATTTTATTTCTTTCGAATAAGCAAATATTTAATTTTTGTTAAAGGGATGTGTTATTTGCTTCGTTACTTCCACATTTGTGAAACGTGACATATAAAGATAAGTTTAAAGAACATATCCTTTTTTTAGCTGTTTAGCGTATCTCTGATTTTTCTACCTTCGTTTTTAATTTAGGTTATATCAACACGTCATCCAGATATTACTGATTATTTGTCATTATGTTAGTGAATATTACATACAGTTTAAATCAAATTTGTACCCTTTGATCCGGCTAAAGAAATGGGAGGAATGGAAGGACGATTCAAAATGATAATTTCTAATTATTTAATCAGCACACTAATTAACTCAAAAACAAATCAATAAATCAGATTAAATAAGTTGTTTCCAAGTAGAGAGCAGAGGTTAAGTGATGAGAGTCGCGTGTTTGGTAAACACTTCTAATAAATTAATTCCTTTTTATTAATCAATCTTCTTCTTTAATATTTGATTTGAACTTTAGTTATGTGACTAATTGTCACCTAAATCTCATTAATAATTTAAATATCAAAACAGGCTATAAATATGACTAATACCTGAACTGTAGATAGCCTTATTTTCTGCTTCGTAATGTTTCAATTTCTTGGTAACTTCAATTAAATAGCAATTTTCTTCTATATAACTATCTATCTCTTTATAACTAATTTTCTATCTCTCTTCGATCGCGCTGACTTACTAACTCTTTTTCTCCAATTTATATCTTACTTTAACTATCCCTCAAATCTAACTTCTAGCAGGCAAACCTGAACTATATATAATAGATTTAATCTGCATATCACGGTTTTTTGCTTAGAAAAGGGTTGTTGATATTCATAGCCCAAAGGTTTCCCAAGAGGGTTAACGGAAAGACAATGGTCACAAATTTAATGGTCACAAATTATTTGACACTTTAAAATATAATTAAAAAAGGAACACAAACAGATTGATTATTGCATCGAATAAGGACAGTGTTGTACAGAAGAATTTTTCAAGGGGGGGGGGACAGGTTCGAAAGCCCACCCTTTTCGAATCATACACCAGTACACCGCCAAACATATTCTTTTGATTTTGTCGCTTGTCGGGAACAGAAAACAGTAAAAAAATTGAGTAAATAATTTAGCATTATAATTAATACAATAAATTTTTAATAGCAGATACTTAATAAAATTTTAAATACTACGTACATAGGATTATAATAAATCGGAAAAAAATCAAGATCGACGGGGAAGAGGGAGTCCAAACCCGGGGACCACCCTCTTTGGCGCTACTAAATAAGAGTGAATAATGTATAAATTTCTGGAATATAATAATATCTTATACATTGTATTTTTACAGAAATAAACATTGTAATTAGACAGAAGAGATAGCAATACCCAATACATTTAAAAAAGAAACATGGAAAATACTATGAAAACGTTATAATCACATGTTCAAGTGAAGAGAAATAATTGTTATTTTATAAACTAAGTAGGTGATTTTAGGGAAATACTGGGTGTCAAACTGATGCAAGAAAAAGTTCATGCATATGCTATTTTGTTATTTTTTTCTACGAATGAAAAAAAAGGAATCAAAACATAGTACTTAATCTTTTTAACATGAGAAATAAGATGAAATTGTTTTCGAAAAAAAGTGGTACTCGTAATGAAGACACACGGCAAAAGTATGTTGAATTGAAGTTTAAATTAATATTATACCAATGACAATTTAACTTAATAATTATTTGTTGCATTTATATATAATAATTCACGTTAATCTCATCTTAAAACTTTTTTAATTTGTAATGATCCTGACCTTCCAAAATTTTCACGAAAATAATTAACTGTTAGCTTAACCGTTTAATGGGATTTTATCTTATCTTTTAGAAATTTAAACCTCATCACATTTAAACTAAATTACGGAAGACGTCATGATCTGATTATCTGGATCAATCAAAATGGGCCTCTTAGAAAGTAATGTGAGTTTTTGAACTTCCAGCTGCTGCTCAAGCTAAATAATCCCGTTTTCATGGAAATCTCACGCTACTTAAGGTAACTGCAAGCTTGTGTTTATCGTATTTTGTGTTTTGTGTGTATGCTTGGCGTTTTTAAGCTCAAGTGTTTAAATGTGAAATAAAAGTGGAGCACCCAAATACCATATATTCTCTCATCCATTCAACGGCTCTTAAATTCATCACCAATTCATGAAATAAATAAAATAATAAAGCCTTTCCATCATGCCATTTTAGACACATATATATATAATTAATCACAAATGCTTATAATCAATGCTTATACAAAAATGTATATCCAAACTTCTGAAAAAGGCCAGGGCCCACCCAGGTCCATCAAGACATTGAAGTAAAAGAAGAATGTATATCCATTTACCCTTATTAATCCATTGTTCATATTCAATTGTCAGCAGAAAACAAATTTTTTTTATCTAAAGTCTATTAGATGCACAGCATATTTAAGAGAGAAATATGCATAATTTTTCATACATAACTTAAGATTGATCAAAATTTTATCACGTAATTAAAAAGGTTTTCTTAAAAAATATTTCTCATATTTTTACACAACAATTTTAGTTCCTTAAATATAATATGCATATACCGAAATATAGTGTAATGTTTTATAAATATCGCTGTGTTCGTATAACATTTTTTGTTTAAATTTTTAAAAATATGTATTTAGTACCATTCATATGAAATTCTCATTCAACCACATCTATAAAACAATTCAAATATAAAATAAAGCTTTGTGTCTTCGTAACATTTTCTCCATAATTAGGCTTAATTGATTTCTATATACTTAGTTCTGTAACTGAAGCAGTATTTGTTGTATATAACTAAAGGATTTTTCGAAAATATGTAAATTACTTAGAAGTTATTTAAATTGAAATGAACTTAATCTTTGAATATAGAGCTTTGGTAACTTAATTATTCACAACATTTCCTTTGAAAAAATGATTTGCAACATACGTATACATTTCTATCCACTTCTAATTCAAAACAGCTTTCTAATCATGTTTCGCAATGAGTACATTACTTAACATTTGTTCGAAGTTGTGTTGAGTTGTTTTTAAAGCTGCATAAATAAAACTGCAACAATTTAGCATCCATGCGAATAATGAAAGGAAGAAAAAGAACTGAAAACATTCATTCAACATTTAAATTCTACTCATTTAAATAACAAATAAAAGTAGCCGGGAGAATGATTTCTAACTTCCAACTAGTCGCCATCTTGTTAGAATGCAGATGTAGTGCTTGAAAAGTCTCATTCGTTTTAACATTTTTATAGCTTGCTTATGAATCTTTCAGCTTGTTTGGCAAATCTCATAAAAATACATTCTCATTATAATGAAGGATTGGATGTTAGTTGTTTTGTTTTGAGTGAGCCAGTGTCAAATTTGCTGATTTAGTTATTTGCTTAAAAGACTAAATAAACAGCGGAAAGTCGCATAGGGAATGAAGTTTTAAGATTGTATATATTTTTAATAAATGTTTTCACGCACATTATTCGTTTAAAGATAGCGCATACATTTGCAGTTTATAATAAATTTAAAAGTAGATCGTACCATATTAAGAGTAAATATTTATGAATATCTAGTTGCATCAGTTTTATAGCATTGCATGTAAATTACTATGTTCTAAAATGTGTTGCATTACGTTTAATATTTCTTATATAATACTCACAGCTTATAACATAAATGACAGCGATGGTAAAACGTTATTTCTTTATTTTATTCTATGATTATCTGCTTTTCAGAGCTGTTGAACTGATGGTAGCTTATTATCATTATTTTATTATTTCGTTGATACACTCATAAAATACAGGGCTATTTACAAAAGACAAGCGTACATTCACATAGTAGTTGCAAAAAACAGCACGGATTTTCCATGGAAATAGGAGTATTTATACCGAGCGTCAACCGGAAGTTCAAGAACTCACATGACTTCCGAAGACGCCTCTTCTGATTGGCCCAGTGCGCATATAAGGATCCATCACTTAAACATTTTGAACATCGAATACCGTGATCGAATTAAAATCATTACAAATACAAGATCAAATATTTCGGTTGGAAAAGAAAAACACAAAATAGACGTACTTTCTCGCCAAAACAGACGCATTTCAAATGATATGTGGGTTTGCTCTAAAATGTTAAATTTTAGAATTGTTTTAGGTCCTAAAACCATAATCAGAGACCACCACTAATTATTAATGACTTAAGGCTTTGTCTTAGTTTTGAATCTGGCAAACTTCAACTTGCTTACAAAATGCTTGATATAATATATGACTATATGAATTGATGTTTCTGTTTTAAATGCATGAGTTTTAACGTTTGCTATGATGTAATTAAATTCAAAAGGAACTTCTGGAATTGCAAGCAAACTTTCAATAAAAATTGAATCAACCACCATTTTTCAAATTCTGTTATACTTCAATTTCTACAACAGGAATTTTAACAAGTGTGTTAGGAAGATTTTTAAAACTCATTAATTCTAAATAATTTTTCAAAATTCTTAATACAATGAATTACACTTAAATTAAATTATTTTACATATAATCTGTAATATGTGATATACATAAATGCATGCCTAATATTGTAATAACTATGAATGTGCTTATGCAAATATAAAGGCTTATTGACCCAGTAATTTTAAAGTCAAAGATGTATACGTGCGTTTTTGTTTTAATTTAAAATAATATTTCATTTTCATTATTTCAATTTAGTTTTTAATTAGAAATTATAATATTTTGGTTCGTATTAGTTAATAAATACTGAAAAGTTCTCGATTCAAGTATTTTTAATTTGAGTAACTACGCATAGTGTGTAAATATAGTTATAATTTCCAAGTGAATGATAAAGAAGTTGGAAACAGATGATTTTGTATTTATAATAAATCTTTCATTAAGTAGATTAGTGTACATGTTATTTTATTAATATTGCTATTTAGACTAAACTCTGGTACTATTTTTTTAAGTTAATCCTTAGTGTGGTTATGAATAATTTTTTTGTCCGTCGAAGTAGTTGTTAAGGAATCCGACTACTTGCGACAACTTTAAAAAAAAAAATGGAGGCATGGTTTTTTTGTTGTTTTTAGTTTTATTTAGTACATTTTATGAAAAATATGCTACAGTTAACAAGAGAAAAAGAAAATATTTTTATTAAAGGGGGAAAAAAATGGGTAAAAATTTACAAAAAAAAAAAAAAAAATAACATAAATGATTTAACATATTTTGTACCAAATTTTATGAACACATTTTCAATTTTTGGATTCCGATGTGT
Source organism: Trichonephila clavata (assembly GCA_019973975.1). Taxonomy (NCBI): domain Eukaryota; kingdom Metazoa; phylum Arthropoda; class Arachnida; order Araneae; family Nephilidae; genus Trichonephila; species Trichonephila clavata. Next base: position 618,656 of record BMAO01026899.1, on the reverse strand, counting down.
TGCTATGTTATTCATTTTTGAAAAGACCTTCAGGATAAGAGATATTATAATTTTTACAATAACTAGAACACATTATCTTAGTTGTTATATGAAATTACTTAAAAAAGCAGGGTTTAAGGGTCTGTAAATTTTGTAATAAATCTGAATGTTAAAACACTTCTACCATTATAAAGAACATACACACAAAAATTCAGTTAATTATTTTCAAAACTTTTTGAGCAATCGCCGGCCCCGTTTGAGCATTTTCAAAAAAGCACGTTTCGAGTAAAACGCGTTTTCAAGTACGACATCTTGCTTAAAATAACGATATCTTTCCTTACTAAAACACTTATAGTTTTAGTTCTTGTGAACAAAAAATAATAAACGTAGTATTTTTATAAAGCTAATAAGATGGCCTATAAAATAAAATCATAAAAAAAATATTTGTCAATTTTTACAATTTTAGGGTAGTTGGCTACTTTACGAAAATTCTGCGAAACACAGCAGCGAAAGAAAAGTCATTTCTAGAACTTAATCTGCTATTATTAAGCTTAAATGAATTACATTTAAGCAATGAATGTATGTGTAGTTAGTACAACTGTATTTAATATGTTATTAATTTTTTAGAATCAGTTTTAATGCACTCCGAATAACTCGTCTTAAAACATAAGAAATTTTATTTTGTTTACATGGCATCAAATTAAAAATGGTATATCAAATAGAGCTGAATAAATAGATTAAATTATATTTAAAAAGCTGACTAAATTTGGTAAAAAAATACACTCATACCTTACATACTTACTCATTTAAGTTATTCTTAAAACTGCTGTCAAATCTACAACAGCGAACGTATTTTAATAAAAAATTATGAATGACCAAAACAGAATTTAATTAAAATTTAGAATCAAAAAGTCAAATTGTGCACTTGCATAATTTTCAAAACTTTGATTATTTTTTCCAAATTTAAATCGATGTATTTTTAGCAAAAATTTTAAGCTAATTCAATAATTGTGGAAAATTCCTGTTTCGTGTAACTATTAAAGTAATTTAACTTTATGAATCTCTAGATAACAAATACATAATATAACGAATGCTTAAAAAATTCTTCAAAGTAATATTTTTGATTTAAATTTTTTTCTTTCTTTATTTTTATCAAAAAATTATGCGGAAAAGTGTTGTAATAGATTTCTTTTTCTCTTTGCATGTAAAACTGTGATTTTTGATGTGTGCAAAATCTGAAAATATTAAGGTAACCAACTGGTTGTGAAAACTTTTTTTTAAAAATAAAGAAGATATTGGGATTTTTTTGTTAATTTTAGATTTGTTTAGTACATTTTAAGAAAAATGTGCATACATAATGAAGAGAAAAAGAAACTATTATTACTAAAATGGGGAAAAAATAGGCAAAAATTGACAAAAAACAACATAAAAACGGACCATTCTCTTCCAAAGGCTTATGAACAAATTTTCAATTTCTTCAATCTAATGTGTTGCTATATTATTCAATTTTGAAATGACCTTCAGGATGAGAGATACTTTCTTTTTTACAAAAACTAGAGCACTTTATCTCAGTTATTATATGAAGTTGCTTAAAAATACTGTGATTATATTCACATAAGGAACTGTAAATTTTGTAATAAAACAGTGATTGTGATTAAGCTGAAGGTTAAAACAATTCTACTATTATACAGAACTTACAGAACAAAATTCAGTTAATTATTTTCAAAACTGTTTGAGCAATTGCTAGCCCCATTTGAGTATTAAAAAAAAAAAAAACATGACATCTTAGTTAAAGTAATGGCATCTGCTTTTACTAAAACACTTGTAGTTTGTGTTCTATTAAACGGAAAATGATAAACTTGGTATTATTATAAAGCTAATAAGATAACCCATAGAATAAAATCATAAAGAAGTTTGTCAATATTTGGCAAAATTCACAATTTTAGGGTAGTAGGGATACCTGAAGAAAAAACAATCATCTCTCATATAAAATATTTCAATTTTTAAAAATCTCCCAGGAACATTATTTTTTATTTGTATTTATAAAATACTTATCACAGCTATTTTTGTAAAGATAGATATATTTAAAAGCAAAACAAATTCAAAAGCTCAGCATGCTTTCAATAGAAACTATACTATTCTGCCATAAATTTGCTAAAATATTACTCTATTAAGATAATGCCTTCTAAATGAAAATTATTTCGAGAAATTAATTTTAAGAGACTACTCGCAATAATGTAGAAAAATGACAGGTTACATAATGAAAATTCTACAATTAATAACACATAAGATTATGATACAAATTTAAGGAATTTCGATTTAATTGGAGCAAAAGTATTTGCATTTGATTCTAGTACTCAATATCTTAGCAGAAATAAAGAAAAAAAAACAAAGCTTCAAAATTTACATATCCATTCTACATATTTCTGAATTCAGACATTTATTATGCTTTGGAATTCATTTTTACTTAATTTTTTATTTTAGGTATCTAATATTTTATGCAAGTATATTATGTATTTATGCATGCGAATATAGTTACAAGAGTTTTTACTGTTTCGAGAGTGAAATTTCTTTGAGTGCAAGAAGAAAAGTGTTATTCAACAAATATGCAAATACAAATTAATTTTTTAGTGCGGTGAAACACGAAATAGAACAATTGCTAAAATAACCTTTATGTAAATGAAAACATTTCCTAAAGCAACACAGGAAAATCTTATACATAACAGCAGAATTTATAATGAATTCAAAACTAGTTAAATTGCTTTATTTGAGTAGGAGTACGAAAGCAGTTGTGATTTAAATACGGAGAAAATAAATAAAAAAAAAGAAAACTGTCTAGACTTTTAACTGAAAGATATAAAATTCTTTGTGTTCTGGAATCTTATGTTTTCGTTCCATTAAAACCACACATTTCCAAATGCATGGTTTTTTTTTTAAATCAAGAAAAAAAATTTGTTTTTAATTTGTTTGCAATAAATTTTAAAATTATATTAGTACTATAGCATATTAAGTAACAACTGCTTACAAACTGAAAACGCAACATTATTACAGTTTACTATTAAAATAATATACAGTTACAATCTTATAATAGTAAATATTACAGTTTGCTATTAAAAGAATACTCAATATACAATTACATATACAGTTACTATTAAAAGAATACTCAAAATATTAGAATTAAAATTTAGTGTTTTGTTTTCATTTTGTATTTAAAAAAACTTTCTATCAGATATATAATTAGTTCTATTCTTTACACCACAACAGCAAAAAAATTGCGGTGAAACAAAATACCCCAGGAAAAAAACAACATATTTTTAAATGTTTTCTTTAATTTACTTAGAAATGTTTTTGGAGAATTTTTTGAAACAATTACTTGCCACTAAAAAGAAGTTTAGACACTTCTATTAACAAAATATTATTTTAAGCTAAATAAAGTTTCCTCTTGCTATTAAACAGAAAAAAAATAATAAACATGATATATTTTCATAAAAAAAACATTAAATACTTTTAATTTTTCTCTTAAAATATGCAATATCTTTTTAAAAATGGTATTTTTATGTATTTGAAGTAAAAGAAATCAATCGAATGTGTTAATGCGTGTATTTAATTGCAACAATATTTTGCCAAAAAAATGTTAAACAACTTTTTTTACGAGCATTCAACGAATAATTAAAATTAAATTCGATGTAATAATGTTTCTCGTGTTGATTAGATTTGAAATTTTTTTCTCAAGTCTTAAAAATAAGTTAAATAGAAATTCAAAAATTGTAATGACTGGGAAAAAAAGCAATTTTTAAAAACAATTGATTAAAATTATTTCGTTATAAGTTCTAAGCTAATTATTTTACTTTTTCATTGTTTATTTTTTAAATATTTACTCATGGACATAATGTTGCGAAAATAACAGAATCAACTATAGTTTTTAGATTGTTTCTACTTATTTCCCAAATTTATTAATCATGAAATTTATTTTTTTCAAAAAATAATCTTATATTTGTGTGTATTCATTATAATTCATTCCATTAATAAATGAAGCATTAATAATGATGCATCTTTCGAAGTTTAATGTAGATTTTATTCTTTCACAACTTAAATCACATTTTAACAATATAATAGATAATTTTTAAAATTTCTGAACAGTAAATTTGTGCGAATCAAAATATTTAGAATTCAGACTTTAAAATTGTATTTTTCTTTACTCTAAATTTTATCTCCCTATTTTTTAACTACTCTCGTCTTATTTCTGTAACGGTTTTTTTTTTACAATTTTCATTTTTATTTTTCAATTTAGAAGGTAATTACTTTAAGTATTTCACTTATTGTTGTAAACATATAGTATTTGCTGAAATTTTAAAAGTTGTAAGAGATACATTTCTACCAGAATACCTATTTTCCCTACATTTGAAGTTTTGTAAACTAGAAGGAATTCTACTTCCTATGACACCCAGACTTTCGTTCTAGAAACGTTAAATGTATTTTAAATATATTTCGAATTATTCCTGCCAAGAGTAAATACCTGAGTGTCACGCTCACTTTTTTCAAAAAAAGTTCTCTCAGCTTTAAAGAATCCGCTTAATTATCCATTTCAGGATTTACATTATGAACTGGAGCATTTCTGATTATAATAATTTTCTAATTGTAATAATTATAATAATATATTAAAAAAGTTCTGTAAATACGAATGCCCGAAATGATTTTTGTTCAACTTTGAACATTAAAAATAGAGACATATGAGGCTCTTTTTGATAAAAAGAAACATATTGAAATGCCAAATTCAGTCAAATTTAGATATAAAACCTTTAATTTACACTAGTGTCATGTTTGCTGCTGACTGAGCCAAAATCAGGAAAGCTTAGTATGACAGAAAAAAAACAATGATGGTAGAGAAAACAGACAATAAATAAAAAATAAAAAAAATAATTAAGGCTTAAAAATACACTGGCTGAAAATCTTGATAAGTTAAGTTATGTATCTGATATATTTTAACTTTGGGTAAGTTTTTATTTAAGTTCACTGTTTATTCAAAAGTTTATCTTTTAAACCCAAAAATGTAGATTTACGTTAAATCACTCATTTACCAATTATGAAATTTTTCCCACCACACGTTAAATAAATACAAATACATATTTTAAACGAGATATTTGTTGTTTTACTGTTCCAAAAAAAATGCAGATTTAAAATGTATTAAAATTAATGTTTTTCGGAATGTTTATACACGCAGTTGCACTTAATCGTTTGTTTTAAATTTTACAGATTTTAAAATTAAAAAATATGTTTAAAGTATTTAAAAGAGTCAGCCCAGTCTGTTTAAAATACCCATAAAACTTTGAATACGAATTATTCGTAGATTTTGTGTAAATGTCCCTAAAAGCTGATTAATTTCACTATAATTCTCTCTGGAATTACTTTGAGGACTAAACTACCCCTTCCCAAATAGAACAATACACTTAAATGTTAGAACCTTAAACTATCCTAAGAATTTCTTATAGTATTACCTACAAAATACCTTCCTCGGGATAAAGATTATACGTTGCTTCATAAAATAGATCTGAGTAACTTAAATTGATTCAGAGGAAGCTACCCCAGATAAATTCCTTTACTTTGTTTTTAGCTTTTGCGTGTCTCAGTCTACTAAACCTTTCCGGGCAAAGCTAAACAATTTGGGGAGACAATTTTGACTGAATCTGTGTAGGAAGCGGAACACTAAGAGAGAGAATTGAATGAAATTCATTGAAAGGAGAAAGTTAATGGGTTGAAGAGAGAATTTTCTCTCAATACCCTTCTCTATTTAGCTCAGGGTAGATAGCTTTTGGTGAAAGGAGCTTCACAGCCTTTTAATTTTGTTGACGTATGTCTCGTGTGGTTAGAAGGCTGTATTTATTTGGGTTTTATCCGTTAGACTCAAACGCGGTAGTCAGCAAAACAATGCAATTTATTCTTTTGTTTTGGGGATATTATACATGCAACATTTCAAAAAGTTATCAAAATATTTATTTTAATCTACCTGTGTATCCTTTTATAATATTTACAAATACTTATTTGTGTCATTTTTGATTCTGTACCATGCCTAATAGAGTAGATACATAGCTAAATTTGCAAATTTTAGAATCTTCATTAACAAATTACATTTTACATTTAATATATATGAACTGCATTTTCTCTTCAGTTTTATATCTACTCAACATTTGGTGAAATAAAAATGAAGGTAAGCGATTAAAACCTCAAACACCCCGACATAAATTTAAATAGCGTATGAATTGGTGCCAGATATACGGTAAGGGATTCCTTTCCCCTCCCTTTATGTTAGCATTTCCTTCTATTTGTCAATAATTGGCTCTGCCATAAGGCATCTGGCAATAAAAACAGGTAACGTGCTGTTCACTTGTGGAGGAGTAGAGATCTTTGTTGCTCAGAAAGTAAATGAGAAAAATAAAATTTAATCCAGTGCTTCTCAAAGTTTCAATATTCGCGAACCAATATTCAATCATAATTTTCATCCCGCCCCCCTCATACAAGAACAATGTATTGGGATTCAATAATACTGTACTTTGATATAAAATAACGTTACGACCTTAACCTTTTAAATTATAAACGTCTCGCTCAGTCAAATTGTTAATTTTCCAGGGCGTATATATACGTCTTTCCGAATTACGATCTTTTCTCTGCACTGTTATCAATAAAATTATACCGAATGCTTTAGAATGCAATAAAAGAACCTTGACTATATGTTTGAGAAGGATTTACTTATATATTTCAAAGGATTTGCTTTTTTATTCCTTGACCACCCCCCCATACCTCACATATGTACACCTAAATTAGATAAGTGCTAATTTTTGTATATAATTTTTCTATGATAAACCCATGGGGTCACTGGCAATTATTCAACTTGTTTTTAACTTAGTATTGTTAAATTAATCATGAAATACATTGTGTAGCACTGATACATTTATAAGTGTAATATATCAGTGTCAATGTGTGTTTTATTTTTTATTATGTCAAAATGTATTTTCTTTGTTTACTTTAAGTAAATTAATAATTCATTCAAATAATCTTTTGTTTTTGACATTTCAATATGATCGCGCCCCCTCGTAGAGTTGTCATGCCCCAAGGGGGCGCACCCCACAGTTTGAGAAACGCTGATTTAACCCCATTCCTTGTATCTGAAAACAAGTGAGTGATGTTTATAACTTTTGAAGACCACACAGAGTAGAAATTAGCCAAGGAACTTCTCGGTACATTCTTTAACCAAGCCCGTCTCTTCTGAGAGACTATTATTTTCAATTGAAATATTCCTTATTCGTTCTGTAAAGATTAACTATTAAGACTATTTTGAAAAAGGTATAATTGTGGAAAGCTGTTAGGTATTCTTGCCGAAGGCAATTTTTATTATTTAACGGTAATATCTATACAAATAATTTTAAGCAAAAAAATATTTGCTGCGTAGCAGCGTTTCTCAAACTGTGGGGAGCGCCTCCCTAGATGAGCGTGATAAATTTACGAGGAGGGCACGAGCCTATTGAAAGGTCGAAAACAAAAGATTGTTTAAAAAATTATTAATTTACTGAAAGTAAACAAACAAAATACATTCTGATATAATAAAATGTAAAATACACATTTGTACTGATATAATACACTTATAAATGTATCAGTACTGCACAATGTATTTTATAATTAACTTAACAACACTAAGTTAAGAAACAGTTTAATAATTATCAATGACCCCATGGGCTTGTCATACATAAAACTTTTACAAAAACTAAAACTTATCTTAATAATTTATATGGTTTATAATTAATCCCTTTACTGCCGATTAATAGTTACGGGATTCGTTCCCCAATGCCACCATTTTTCACGTAGGTTCGTGTATGTGATGTATTGATGGGGGGGGGGATGAAAAGGAATAAATGAGTAAAACCTTCTCTGAAATAAGTAAATCCTTCGCAAACAGTGTCAAGGCCCTTTTATTGCATTTCAAAGCATTCGGAATAATTTTATGGATAACAGTGCACAGAGAAAATCGTATTTCGGAAAGACGTATATATACGTCTGGGGCAATTAACGTTTTGGTTGAGTGAGACGTTTATACACGTCGGTGGCACTTAAGAGGTTAAAGCCGTATTTGTAGCTTTAACAACAAAATATAGTATTATTGAATCCAATACATTGTGTGTTATTATACGGAGGTGGGTGCGATGAAAATTATGATTGAAAACTGGGTCGCAAATATAGAAAGTTCGAGAAGCACTTTTGTATAGTCAAGAATTTATATTACTGTTGGCACATCGCAGGTATCTTAGCTATCTGTTTACTAAGGTAAAGTTATTTCCTTCTTCATCTCCTCTAAATTGCAAACATGAGAGATTGTTCAAATACTGAAAATATTTGACAAACAGTATAATTTGCATTAAAATATTTTTCTTAAAACTTGATTTTTGTTTGATATTTTGAAAAGGTAGAAAAAGGTGCACTGCCTTTTTGATCTAGAAAACCTCGTTATTTATTTTGTAACCTGATATGTGGTCTCAATATTCAATGAAAGCACAATTAAGAGACATGGATTAAAGATAGAGCTATTTCATTATGATCGTTTTTTTTATGTATAAGTGAATCTATGTTTTTTTTTGTTATTAAACACTTAAATTTAAGAAAGTTATGTTGAACACACGCTATTGATTTTACCGAAAAAAATAACAAGGTGTACTTCTTAACTCAATGTTAAATATATCCCTTAATAACTTTTTAATATAGTCTTTAAAAAATATTTTTATAAAGTAGTTATAAAAACATCATATGAAACAACATAAGTGTATCAGAACGTTGCTTCTATCCAAAAACTTTTTCTTAAACATGTGAATTTTTACCTTTATATGGAATAATATAAATATTTTATATATATTTTTATTGTCTTTTAAAGCCTTACATGACTGATTGATAATTAATGTATTTTTCAATGAAACAACTAAATGCCGATACTATCAAGGTAGGTCTTAGGAGTGTGATTCATGGAAAAATATGTTTTAATCAAATTTATAAGCTGTAAGTAACAATAATATTGTTGTACCTATTTAGTTTCAGGACTTTTTCTATAAAAAGTTCGTTTAAAAGTTATTGTTGATGGTGAAGAAAAGCTGCATGTGTTGTTAAGTGTCTTGTATTTTTTATAAGACCTCTCCTAAAAGAGCAGTACTCCTAGTTGATTATGGTGTATCTGTGGGCGTCCGGACTGAAAATCAGTCCTCAATCCCATATCATGATAGTCTTATATGTTGCAACGACGTTTGTAGGGTTTTTCATTCTGCGGAGAGGCTTGCTGGATATTGGTTGATTGGAGGCGATCTGGAGGCGTGGCTATGTGTGGCGTCTTGACTGGGAAATTTGGAACTTTCCCTGGAGTACTCCTAGTAAGAATGTTTAAATCGCTTAACCAATTTTTTTTTAAAAACTGCTTTGTCTCGAATTGGGTTAGAGTTAGGAAAAATATTTAAACATAACTACTCGTAAAGAAAGAAGGATTATTTTAATTTTTATGGATAGCTCAAAATATAAGCACTAGGTTATTTTTAAGTTTATTTAAAAAAAGTTTTCCCCTTTTTTAATGTTTAACGAAATTAATTACTCGCGAAGAAGAAAAAAATATTTACAAACAAGTACTAATCAGTATGAAAAATGACTTTTTTCTTTATTTAACAATTTCTATTAACATAGAAATTGCAAATTAAAGCAAATTTAAATGATGGTAAAGGAAATGTTTTTCCCCTTAGAAAACATTAATTAAACACATAAATATACGCAAAAAACACCCTCAAATTTGGAAGGCCTAAAATAAAGCTAAAATGAACTAAGTCAAAATACTTAGAGAAAATCTGCGATAATATATTATTTGTGATCTTGATATATATTATTTCAATTCCAATAACTCAAATAAATATACTTGTATTATTAATTTTGAAATATTATATCTTATGAAGAAACACTAAAATGGAACAATTGCATATGCTTATTACAGGTAGTAATTATTTACGTATTTTTTAAAAAAATATATTATATAATCAAAACCATAATTATAATTATGTGAAAATACTTTTATAAATACTTGTGATGCTATAATACAAATACCGCAAAAAACTTAAATATTTTCATTGTGTTATGTTGCACAGTTGAGAAAAAGATATAAACATTTTACAATTTGAATAAATGTTTTAAAGTTTTAAGAAATTAAAATATATAAAAAGCATAAAGGACAAAATGAGTCCATGAAAAATTATCATTCGAGTTCTACAATTTGATGTCAACTCGTTTCAAATTACTTAAGAAATTGAGAATAAAGATTTTACAGAATTAGATTAAGATGTTTTTTAAACAATAAAATTCGTAATTTAAACTTTATAACTGTTATAAACAGTTCCCAATATATATATTGGCAAATGTTGCAAAATATTTAATAATATATGTGAAGAGAGATGTGCTGCAATTAATAGTTAGATTAACTAATATATACTTAAAATAAAATAACTTAAAGATGTATTTATAATATTATTATAAAGTAATACACATTGTTAAATTGAATTAATATAAAATCTCATTTTTATTCGTATTTCGCGTAGAAAGTTACATATATTCCTAAAATCTTTAAATTTTATGTCTGCCCATACTTTTATTTATTCTGTGAAATTTCTTTCATATAATTCAAAATATTATTTACTAACAAAATGTGATCGATCTATTAAAATATTATCTTCATACATATTTAAACATAATATGTTTAATTATAGTTAAGAAACTGGTGAACTATAAATGAATAGGTATTTAAAACATCTACCTGAGATTTGTATAATATTTTTCCAGCATATAAACATGCAAAACTACACGCTATTACCCGCTCGCTTCCTTGTAATTTCATGATATTGTATGACAATATACAGGGTTATTCGGAATGAATGGCCCGATTACAAAACTTAGTTATTTCCAGATGAATAAACAGAAAATATACTAATTAAATATGCCATTATAAAGATAGAATATGAAATTTTGAGTTTGAAACATTGTTTTTGTCCAAAACGGGACAGCAGTGTTCTAATCAAGATGTTTTTGAAATTGTGAACAGAAATGGAAAGGGCGTCGCAGCGGGAGAAAGCGTTCTGTGTGCTCTCGTTTGCAAAAAGTTTGTTAGTAATAACAGTTCAAGGTGAATTTCGAAGAAAGTACCATAGAAATGTACGGGCATTTAAGAGTATAAGAAAATGGTATAAATTGTTAAAAGAAATTGGATGTCTGTGTTAAGGCAAAAGTCCAGGGAGACTAGATTGTACACCAGAGAATGTTGCAAGAGTGTGAGAAAAGTTTATACACAGTCCAATGAAATCGACGATTCGTGCTAATCGTGTACTGTGTTGTGAAAAAAATTGCATTTTAAGGCGTTCAAATTGCAAACCGCGTGTGCAAGCACTGAACCATAGAGACGAATTCCAACGTCTAAATTACTGCTTTTTCAGGGATGAAACTATGCAAAACCACCATTTTTTCAATCAACTCGTATTTATTTTACGCCAAAAAACGTTACGTACGAAAAAAAGAATTCATTTTCTCTCTTCATTCCTCAGGGAATTATTAAATTTTTTAATCGTGTCATTCATTTCTGAGAAACTTGCATTATCCTGGAGTCATTGACATCTGCCTTAGCATTGGGCTTTTAAATATATTAAAAACATTGCTACAGCCTCTGCCTCTTGATTTAAAAAAGGAAAAGAATTTAATTTTTTAGACTGACACAATTTAATCCCCATAATCTCGCTTTTGGAGAATCAATTTCCATAAATGAACAGCAAATTTCTACACAACAAATTAAACATATCATCAAATGTCAAGTCTTTGGTTCTAAAATTTAAAAACAGGAAATGTTTATTTATTACGCCGTCTTAGCCTTCCACAAGCCAACCACTTTGGTAGTTGAATTTTGCAACACCCTCATTCTGCTCCACTCAACGAAAGAAATATGTGAGCCAAATTTCAAGTCTGTAGGTCTAATATTTCCGGAGCTCCTGTGATGAGTGAGTGAGTGGTTTTGTGAATGAGTTGCTATCATCATATACAGTCAACCCTCGATAATTCGAATTTGAAGGGACCGATGAAAAACTTCAAATTATCAAGAGAGTAAAAAAAAAAAAAAACTCCCGAATTTTTTAATAAAACATTTAAATTTTAAATTATGTAATAAAACAATTGCACATGTATAAAATTACCTTAAAATATTTTTAAAAAGTACATATTATACAGTATTAATATTATACAGAAGTTAAAAGGCATTTATTAAAAGAATACATTTATGTAGTAATTCTCGAACAGGACTCTTTCACGCCACACCAAATCCCTTTTATTCCTCACTGGAAATAAAATTGTTTCGTACCCGGTTCCCTCAGATACTGTCCCCAACACTATTGGTTCTTCAAGACAGGGTCCAGTTTGGCCCATGCCCTATTAGGTTTCTCATTCTATAAATCACACCGGTGAGCCATAAATCGTTATGTCAGTCTGACGTCAAAACACAATCTTCGCTTGAGGAACGGGGAAACACAAAGAAGGGACAACAAACAGATGGTCTTCAAAGAGGCTACATTGCAGAGGCGGCATGCTGAGGCAATACAACACAAATCATGTGAGCTCAGCATGTTTGCTACAGAACTCGAGATAGTAAGTGTTCGAATTGTCGAGAGTCTTACAAGATAACTTCAAATTATTGAGAGTTGTAGTCTGGCCAACCACAAATTTTACTTCGAAATATCGAGTGTACCAAAACGTTTTGTTTTTGTTTGAAATATCAAGAGTTTTTCTAGGGGCTTAGAGTATACTTCGAATTAGCGAGATGTTCGTATTATCGAAGTTTGAATTAACGAGAGTCGTCTGTATATATATGCAAATGAAAAAATTCAACTTTTACTCTCTTTCCAGTTAAGATTATTAAAATATTAACTAAAAGTTGAAGAGACTCCATCTTGAAAATAGTTTGACAAATCTCAGAAACAAATCTAGTAGTTATTACCTTAAATAACATATGCACCATTACCTCCTTTAAATATAAGTTGTCAAATGGATATACCTCATAAATACATCTATGGTCAAATTAGGAGTCCCCAACGAAAGAAAGTGAACCCATGGTAAAGACACATTTTATGTAGTCCATATAATTACACAATTAAATCAAAGAACGCGGTCGTGCAGAGAAAATTTCCCAATATTTCACTTCTGGTTTCTGAAGAAAAATTTCATTTATCACAAGAAACAATGACTTAATCCACTTTCTTTAGTCAAGCTTCATTTTTTCCCTTCATTTAAGGTGCTGACGACATTAATGGGAAAAAAAATCTTATCGTCGCTTTATTGAAGGACATAATTGCGAATTACACCAAGCTTCTGGAAGTCATTGCTTTTTAACGAAGAAAAAGAATTATGAAACTAAAATAATGCCTAATTAAGATTTCTTTATAAGAACATTTTATCGAAGTATACAGTTTTTTCTATTGAACTTCTTATAGTGCGTGATTTTTGAGAGCTTGAAATGCTGAAGATGAATAATTGTTTGAAAACCAATTAATGCTGTTGATTAGAATATTATTGAAGTGATTCAAAATATTTGTTTTGGAAGTTCCAATTACTTAAATGCTTATAAAAAAGATCTTTTATTCGATTTAAATAGCTTTTTTTCATTTGTTTCTACCAAAATCTGAGGAAAAGAGAAAAAGTGAACAATAAGTGAAGTGAAATAATTTCTCTTCCACTCATATTTTTTCTTATCAATAAGAATGTAATGACGTTTCTACAAGATGTTTACAAATGCGACGTCAATTCGTATAAATTTATACCAAAAAATAAAATGCTATAAATCGAAAAAATATACCAAAATTTTCTGAAAATATATACAGATGCGAGAATTGAAGAATGCGTCTAGTCTCTTGGTATTTATGTGTTTTCAGTATTTTTTGCATAAAATTTTCATATTTTACACACACATTGTAAAAAATTGTTCTTCAAATTTCCTATTCACATAATAGGAAAAAAACAATTATGACTACATCTCTATAAAGATACAATGGCATTATCTATAAGATCACGCATTTTATTAATGTATGTGTTTTAATTTTTTTTTAAAGTACGCTACGGTTTTGCATATAGATTTTTTTAATTGCTGCATAGAGGCAATACATCGTTCAGTGCCATAATTTTAATTCATGCATTCTTAATTAAAAATACTCTATACTTCTCATTAAACACTCATATATTCAAAATAGCTATTTTTGAACTAATATTTTCAAAACTTTATGTCAATAATCAATATTTTTTTCACAGAAAAGTAAAATTGTTTTAAAAAAAAGTTCTTAACTGTTGCATGAATCTCATTGGACTTATTTATAAGATAGTTGTATCATACGTTACGTCATACAAGAGTATTTGGTATTTAAGTATCATACCATCGACCAACTTCGTCAAATAGAAAGATATCCTCATTTAAAAAAAAATGTCGCCAAATAATAATATTGTTATTACTGTGTTCAAACGTGTTTGGAAATGGCTTACACTTTTGGCTACATATCACAGTATTTGGCAATATCTTTTGACTTGACGAACTTGTGTCCGTGTGTGTCGTTGGTATAATTCATGAGTACCAATCATTTATTTTTTAATAAAACAAAATAATGTACGTTATTTATTTTACATGAAGTTGGAAAAATGAAAAACATTTAATACTTATATAAAATTAACTAATAAAATGAGCGATTCAATATTCGTCTCTATAACCTAGAGAGGACCTAGTGTTTACATGAAATATTTCTTCGAAATAATGCATTAAGCGTGGTTTCCTTGGAACAATACTAATTTATTAGATAGGAACGTATGTTTGAATATTATTCTTAATACACTTTTCGATGTAATTACAAACCTTCACTTTCTTAAATTTAATCTTTCGATACTTTAATTACCAAAATTAGGAACTTGATTAAACATTCATTTGCTCAACAAGCTTCCTTGATCGATTTTTCTTTTTTCAAAGACATTTAATTAACTAATTCATCTACCCAACGTTGTACTCAATCAACTTGCTAATTCGATTAACGGTCTGCTTTAAAGGAAGGTATATCGCTCACTATGTTTTGGGCTATCAATTATTTAGATCTTTGATATAATTTACAGGCACTCAAACCATAAAGAAGAATTTTAATGCAATTATTTTTAGGATTAAAATAGAAGCATGAATTATAGCATTCTTATAATTGAAATAAATTAAAAATTTGAAGTTATTTTTTTTCGGGCAAACATTGTGAAATTAGACTTCGATGTAAATTAGGAAATTGAAATGCAAATATGAATAACCTTATACTTCAAAATATAAACATCTTGGAAAATTATTTTCAATTACTTTAATACATGTTCATAATTTTAAAAAGTTTAATGATGTACATTTTTTAAAAAAAATAGATCATGTTTATTTTATGATGTAAAATTTTAATCAGATACCATAGCAGCTTGGATTTTTTTACACAATTAATTAAACCTATTGAAAAAAATAAAAATATATTTCAGTTATTAAAAAAAACGAAATTTTTACTAGTGATATCTATGAACCATATTATGGGTATCATTTTTTCGGTTTTCTGTCTTATTTATGAAGTAATTTTTTTGTAAAATTTATGTATTTATTTCTATAGAAATTGTGTAGAGTTTATATATTTATTTATGTAGAATTTGTGTATTTTTATGTAGAATTTATATGTTTATTTATATAGAATTTATGTACTTATTTATGTAGAATTTATATATTTATTTACATCCAATTTATGTATATAATTGTGTAGAATTTATTTTATTATATCGGTTACATTTCAAAAGCAATTTGTCTATTGACATTAAAAGTGGTGAAAAAATCAAATACTATTTGACAACTTTTATTTTAAGCCCATTGAAATATTTTTAATTGTTTTCTGTAGATTTCTAAAATAAATAATGCAACAGTATACCTATTTATCCATCTCTCTTTTCAAATCTTTCCATTTATTTACAAAACATAACATTCTGCTTCAATTAACACCCATACTAGTCCAAAAATTTTACACAGTATCAAAATAAGAACACACAACACAACCTAGTACTAATTTACTACTCAAATACTTTA
This sequence comes from Trichonephila clavata, assembly GCA_019973975.1. Taxonomy (NCBI): domain Eukaryota; kingdom Metazoa; phylum Arthropoda; class Arachnida; order Araneae; family Nephilidae; genus Trichonephila; species Trichonephila clavata. The sequence continues at coordinate 602,515 of BMAO01026899.1, read as the reverse complement.
AAGAGGACACTCAAAGATGTTCTTCATCCCTCTCTTGTCGCACACCACCCCTCCTCAATCCCAAAATAACTACTTCAAAACGGTCGAGTTATCCCTGTTTGACCAACCCTCTCCAACAGATATTTACGAGCATTTCTAATTAAAATGGATAAAGAGCCCTGACAAAGTCACCAACCATGCTTGGATTAACCGAGATAGGACTCTTTTAGAGTGGTGTGAGAGGGTGCACTTGACATGCTCACATTCATAAACATAATATAATTAAGTCGAGTTCTAGCGCCACCATCTGTTAGGGCTAGTTGGGTAATATGAAAGAGATGTTCCAGTTCAAATTTTCAACAGATGTTTTGAGTTTTGGAAGGAGTTAGAGGCGTTATTGAGGCATCGAAAATTATCAAAAGGCATATACCTGCATATAAACTGTATGGTTCAAAAATGCAAAAAAATAATGAAGAGTGTGAAATTTCGAAGTATAAGTTAAAAAAGTGACCTTTTTTGTATATAAAGTGCTTGTTAATCTTATTACATGATCGGTGGTTGATATTTAAACCGAAAGGAATAATCTGTTAAAACGGGTCTTGGTTCAACAATCAACCGAGGAACTGATTCGTAATAGTGTGGGGTGTGTCCAAGTACATAAGTGTTAATCACCAACCACATTTGACCAAATTCTCTTGCTTTCAGAAGAGAGGAGTACAAAACTTTCTTTTTGTCCCTATTGCTTTATTAAACACTTTTCTTACGGCCCCATTACAATTTTCTCCCTAAACTATCCAGCTCTTAATAGTTAATGGTTAATTATAAAATATTTTATCTTTATGCATATCTATTTTTGCATTGGGACATTTTGCAAAAGAAAAGTTTTGTTAAATAATTTTTTACGATACATATTATATATATATATATATTATATATATATATATATATATTATGGAACAGGCTTCCCTTAAAAATATTTCTCTAATGAGCTGCATATTGGCTGTTAAACTTTTGCAGGTACGGCAAATCCCAAGTGTGATAGCCATTTCATTAGTGCCATGATTTAAATTTGCAGATAGTACATTTAAAGAAGTTATTGATTTACTTAAATATAGTATTTAAATATGAATATATTTAAGCAGCGAAATATTGCTTAAAAAGTTTAATTTTGGTTTTTCAATTTAAGCTTTAACTACATTTCGCTATTTAAACTCTTTATTATCTCAAAACATTTGGTTTAGATACGTTCTAACTTAAAAAGTTTGAGAAAAAATCTCCACATTAATTACTGTTTGGCTAATAACGTTAACTTTATTGTGCTAAAACTATTTATTTTAACTAATGACCTTTCACTCGAGATAGTAAGTTAGTAATTTAATCAGAAAGCAAGATTTAATACTTAAAAAAATAGTTTTAACGTAATAAGAAATAGTAACTACCCAACCAAATTTATTACGATATAAATGCAATTACGAGTTCTCATCTCTTTATTAATGCATCAACCTTTTTTCAGTTAAGGAAAGTGAAGTGTAATAGAAAACATGGTTATTTTTAAATATACTTATAGCCATTTTCATATCATCTTATTAATTGAAAATACTTTTTTTATATCCTTAAGTATGGGAAAATGTTTGCTGCTATGATTCTAATAACCATAAATCAAAAATCTGCAAAAAAATAGTAAAAGGTTTAATATTGACAAAAAATATTTTTATCTTAAAAATTTAAAACTTTTCTCCTCCACTTCTAAATTTCAGAAAAATATCTTAGTTACTTTTTATGTGCTTTGTTTATTCCATACTTCAAAGAATAAAATTTAAAGTACGTTGCACTTCTACATACAGCACTTTGAAGGTTAATTATAGTTTTTAAACATGTTTAAGCACAATAACTAATCAATACTGATTAGATATGTTATTGTTTCATATTTTAACTACTTTTTACGTGATTTATCCTGTTAATATTTATGTATTTTATGATATTAGCCATATTTCAAATTTTGCACAGATATATATATAAAGTTAAGCACTTAAGTCTAACTGAACCTTCTTGGAATCGAATATTCAACAAATGAATCCAGTTTCAAACAAACCTCTTATATAACGACAGAAATTCATCGAAGCAAATGATAACAGAGAATAACAAATGTACTTTCGGATAATCGACTTATGTAGGGCCCAAGTAATCCTTCAGTCGAATCTTCTTTGAATACATCAAAAGAAATGGAATTACTGTTGTTTTCCTAATTAGTCACACGATTTTCTGTATTGTAAACCAAAATTCCTCAAAAATGCTTAATTGATGCTGACAATGCTTCATTTTACGTAAGCATGTTTAATTACGTTCGGTTTGTAAGTTAAAATCACTTAGCTTTCTCTGAGAAGAGAAAAATTACCGAGTAAATACGACATTTCTGATTTTTAGTAATATAATGTTCTCCTGAATTTTACATGAATTGTGTATGTGTGTTGAAGAGACAGAAAGACTACAAGTTGAATAAATGGGTTTAAGTAAACTTAAATACTGAAAGATAAAT